>OY019133.1:59608206-59880706 GCA_955652365.1 Eristalinus aeneus
CTAACCAAACAGGTGGATTTCCGGTTTATAATTTCTTATCCCATCCACTTCTCCGCTGATGACAGTATTAATAGCTTTTCATATTCGTTCCTCGGCTTCCGACCCTCCTCTTTGGTCATAGCTATGTATGTATGTTAAGCTCATTAACTTCCGATCTTGTAAGCATAATGGATTGGGGTAAAAAGAACAGAGTAGAATTTGATGTTTCTAAAACTCAATGCTATCTACTGTCACTCAAGCAATCTCGAAATAACCAGCCTTTATCTACGAATGACTCCTGCGTTGTTGAAACTGAACAACTTTCTATCCTCGGTGTGTATCAACTCAACACTAAGTTGGAAAGATCACATATTCGAGATCGCCAAAAATGCAGCAAAATGGTTTGGGGTCTTAAAGCGACGCAAGAAATATTTCACTTCTTTTGACTTGACAAAGCTTATGTATATCTGGTTTAGAGCTCCTAAGACCTCTCTGCACTTACTAGATAGAATCCAACAGCGAGCGATAAAAATTATTGGAAATAAAAATGCTACGAAATCGACTCGCTAGAACATCGACGAAATGTTATGTCTATATCACTATTTAATCGCTATTTCAAAAACTCCCTCCAGGAATTCACTCACAATGCCCGCCTCACTATGAATTCCCGATCACCATTAACCCCACTCTAAAACATATAGTTAAGTTTAGTGACTCGGTCTTCAGCCGCACCACACGAATATGGAATGCTCTTTCTAGCCCAACTTCCCCCTCCATTACAATCCACACGACTTAAAACTAATGTGCATCGGTGCCTCCTTTCCTTCTCTTTCTCTATACCTTCGGCCAATGCTGTGACATAATCACAATCTTCTTCTTCTTGTGGCGCTACAGTCCAGGACGGACCTGGGCCTCAACCAACATGTCTCTCCAGCCAACACGATCTTTCGTCAGCTGCCTCCAGTTGCGCACTCCAAATTGGGTGAGGTCCTTCTCTACTTGTGGGCACCACCTTCGCCTATACTGTGCTTTGTTGTGTTGTCCCAATGGTTCAGATCCGAAAACATTTCGGGCTCGAGCAGTGGTGTCCATACACTGTACATGGCCTAGCCATCTTAAGGTACATGGCCCAACACGCTTGATCAGGTGCATGTCGCTGTAGAGCCCACAGAGTTCGTCGTTAAATATTCTCCTTCAGATGCCATCAACATTAACCGTACCAAAATTCGCACGGAAAAATTTTCTTTGGAAAGATTGAGCTTCCTCATCCACTTTTGCTAACGTCCAAGTTTCCGCGCCATAAAGTAGGGCTGAGATGATCAAGCTGTTATATAAAGCGAGCCTAGTCCTTCGAGAGAGGGCTTTATTACTCAATTGCCGCTTGACCCCAAAGAAACAACGATGTGCAAGAGTGGTACTAGTGTTGTTGTCCGTATTTACCACAGAGCCGAGGTAGACGAAGTTCTGGACTACCTCGAAGTTTCTGCTGCCTAGTGTGACGCTCTGTCCGAGACGCCGATGTTGTGTGTCCTTCTTTGATGACAGCATGTACTTCGTTTTGCCCTCATTAACCACCAGACCCAGTTTAGCCGCTTCAGTGTCAGCATACGCCTCATTGACAACTCGCTGTGTTCGTCCGATTACGTTTATGCCATTAGCATAAGTTAGTATTTGAATTCAATTTTGAAAGATCGTGCCTCTAGTGTTGACTTGTGAGTTACGCACGATCTTTTCGAGGACGATATTAAAGAAGTCACATGTCAGTGCGTCATTGTCATTGCAGGTCTCGGTGAGTTCGTTTCCGACCTTGACGGAGCAGCGAGAGTTCTCCCTCGCCATCAAATCTGACGAGTTTGGTAGGAATAGCAAACGTAGACATGGCACTGAATAGCTCGTCTCAGATCTTTTCAGATTCTCAGTATAGACTGGAATTCTACGACAAGTTGTATGTTTTGGTCCCGGCAAGCTGCGGCACGAACCTCCGCCGGATAGCTGTTTCACCTATCAGAAAAATTTTCGGACCTCATTTCTGCCATAACACCTTTCCATTTCCTCGACCGCCCGCTGCTCATGCTACTTTTTTTCTTTGTTCTCCTGCTCACGAACAGCCCTCGTTGTTCGATGCTGCATGCGCCTTGTTTGGCTGCATGCGTTTGCCTAAATTCATCTTCCAACCATGGGTTGCTTCTAGGTGATGACGTGAAACCCAGCACATCAATGGCAACGTTTCCAGTCGTCCTCTATCGATAGTACAGGAAGTGTCGAACTCTGAGCGAGTTTCGGGGAGTATCGGTCGGTAGCGTTCGCAACGACCAGCTGCGATTGTAGCTATTCGACGTCAAACCGTAATGGCCTGTCTTGACTCCGCTGATCTCTCGATATTCGGGTTCTTACCTTGGCTACAACAAGGTGATGATCCGAGTCGATGTTTGTACCTCGGAAGGTTCGGACATCGAGAATACTGGAGGAGTGTCTGACGTCGATCGCAACGTAATCAATCTGATTGACGGTGGATTGATCAGGGGATCGCTAGGTTTCTTAGTGAATATTCAGGTGTGGGAACCCCATGTTAACTACAGGGAAGGTACGACCCGAGGAGAAGACTAAGTCCTGAGTCCGTTTCCGGACGTGTTGTCGTGCAAGCCGTGTTTTCCGATAAATCCAGCAAAGATGTCCTCCTTTCCCATCGTTGAAGTCTCTCAGAACGGTCTTGGAATCGTAGCTGGGACATCGATCGTATGTTATTTCTAGGAGATCATAGAAGTCATCCTTGGTGTCGTGATCCTTCTCCTCTGTCGGAGCGTGGGCGTAAATTAGACTAACGTTTCCGAATTTAGCTTTGATATGGATTGTCATAAGGCGTTCGCTAACGGGGTCGTAGCTCAAACAACAAATCCGCATCCGAATAAAAGCTGCTTCATCTCTCTCTCTCTGTAACAATCGCTGTAGTAGATGTAACAGTTTTTTATCCTTTTTTTTTGCTGGGTCCATCCCATCGCAGTTTCTAGATGGTGGTAAAGTCAGCTCTATAGCAGTCAAGGAGCTCTGCAAGTTAGTCGGTTGCAAGTGGTCTGTCCTCAAAACGTTTGCTTGGGTCGTCAACAGGTGATAATTTATTCTTCGAGGCATATCGGTGTTTCAGAACTAAATGCTTTTACATATTTAACTTCACGCACAACCCACAGACTTGTACTTGTACATTATAATACGCCATTTTCTCAAGATTTAGGGTGTACCTTTTTCAAATATTTTGAAGAAAAGAAAAGAAATAGTGCCAGAGCGGAAGTAGAAAATTATTAGAGAGATGGGTAACACTTTCGTCAAACAATACTTTAAGTGATTTATACGATTTTAACGATTTTAACGTAATTAACACGATTTTTTAATCAAGAATGTGTTTTTGAACACAAACAAAAAAACCAAATTAATTTATATAACAAAAATTAATATTTCTTGTATTTCTTGCTATGGTCTGTACTCATGTAAGCGGACGATCCGCCTAAACGGTAATAATAATAATAATAATAACAATAATTGTTGGCGCGACAGTCCACGGGGGGACCAGGGCCTAGCTTGCACATCAACTACTCGTGTTGTGCGCGCTTCTTACAAGTAGAAGGAACCAGATTTTTACCGACTGCGAACGGCGAAGTTTGCGAAGCTTTCTTAGGCAGTTACAACTCTTTGAGTGTTGTCAGCAGGTCGCAAGAGGTGGTGCCGTGAAAAATTCGAGGTGTTCTGCCGGGAAGCGAACCTAGACCCTTCGACGTGTGAGCGTCGAACTCTACCCACTACGCCACGGCGGCCGCCTAAGCGATATCGACGATAATTTGCATCGTCCATTTTATACACAGTTTGAGCGCTACTGATCGCAATATATCTCTTGTCATAATTCTGCGTAACGACTGCCTGACAGTTATTCATTGTTTTGTTTTGTATGTACATATTGTGAATAAACGGACGACAGTGCGAGTGGAGCTCACAAAATGTAAGTTAACCACACAAATATTACATTCCACGCGACGTCTGAATGACATCCGTTCTCACACCATGATCCACAAAACATCATCTTCAAGGTTGCTGACAATGGACATTCTATCACGTACCGATGCATGGGAACAGCGTACTAACGGATTGCTATTTGACCCGTACCAGCCACCTATGGGAACGTCGTACGAACAGCGTGTCACCTTATCCACATCATTCACCGCATCATCCAGCAGCAGAATTTAGTATTTAAGGCAGTTTTAGGAAATTTAGACATACAGTTCATTTTAACGTGTAAGGGAAACCGCTGCCTACAGCGGGAAAATTTATAAATATTTTTTTTAAGTAAACTAATGTAAAAAAGTTTAATTGGCGCCCAACGTGGGGCCCAGCACGGTCAAAAAAGGTTTTAACGCGAATTTTAAAATCGACCCAAAACGGCTCGTCGTTCGTGAAACCCGATTGTGCCCTCATAAGTCGACAGAAAACAGCTCGCCGCGGTGTGACATACGGTGTAATTGTTCCGTGACCTGGGCCACCCACATAACATCCGACTGCATCGGAGGAGGTCGATAGACCAAATCAACCACGAGGGAGTGTGAAGGCGGTAGGAGTAGGAGAGCGAAAAGGAAGCACACCAAATTCACCAGCGTGGGATGTCAGCCTTACTTCTACTAATGTAAGATCTAAAATTTAGACAGTATAAGTCAAAGTGCCTAGCAATAAGAGAAACTTGGAAAAAAATTATATTGAATAACATAAAATATAGAACAGAAAATAACCTTTGATTAAAACCTTATTTAACCTTAGTCAATTCTACATATATATATATATATTTAATTTTTTTTTCTCTATTATCATACTTTTACTATTTTTATCAATAATTACATTAGTAACACGAAATATGCCAGATTTAAGATCCGGTAATTCAACTGACCCTACGATGTCTAATCCACAAAACCCCAATCCAAATTCAACCAGACCCATACGTCCTGGTCCCACAACTAGCTCTAATCTGAATAGTTTTTTTCTGTCCAGTGCCAAGCGCAGACCAACACCAGGAAGTTAGGTAAACCCCGGAGCTAGACAATCTTATTGAATCAATAGTTCACCAGGTTTTTGCTCTTGCTTCAACTATCGAATATTTTTCAGGTGCAGAACAGACCGTCGATGTAGAACACAGGCAAAACCTCTCTGATTTAGACAAAATTCCAAATATTGTTAGGTGTTTAAGAGATTTCTCTGGAGATCCCAGGGAATTTAGCTCTTGGAAGAAGGGTGTAGATAGGGTTCTTCGGTTATACGATCCAATTAAAGGTAGTCCGAAATATTACGGCATACTCAGTGTCATTAGGAACAAAATAGTGGGTAATGCAGATACTGCATTCGAGTCGTATAATACACCCCTTAATTGGGACAGTATCTCCAGGTGCCTTGTAATGCACTATGGAGACAAACGCGATCTGGGTACTTTGGAGTATCAGGTGGCAACACTGGTGCAAGAACACAATACCATTTCTGGTTTCTACCAGACCGTCTATAGGCACTTGTCCCTGATACTGAGCAAAATATCGTGCATGGATATCTGCACCGAGTCCAAAAACATACTAACACAGACGTACCGAGACAAGGCCCTTGATACTTTCATTAGAGGTCTCAAAGGAGATCTACCTAGATTGTTGTGAATTCGCGAGCCCGTCGATTTACCACAATCCCTCCACTTGTGCCTCCAGTTGGAGAACCAGAACTACCGCTCTCACCATGCCAATGGAAATCAAGCTGCGATCAGAAATCCAAGCAATTCTCCTCAACACCCACCTCCACGAAGAATTTTTCCCCAAACACCTATTAGACAACCATTCCAGTATCATACACCACAACGCACTCAGTTTCCTAACCAAATACATTCGCATACTCAGTTTTCGAATCAAGCACAACCATCACAAGGGAACAACTTCCATACAAACTATAGACCAAACTTTGTGCCCAGACACACACCTCCTGCTCATGGAGTACTATAACTAAAAGCAGAGCCAGCAGAAAATCGCAGTGGTCAATCAAGAACGCAAGTCGAAAAGGTACCTTAGTTCAGATCACAACAGATTCGAACTAATAACAATCAAAGAACAAACAGTGACGACGCCGCATACGAACAGTTAATTGACTCTGACAATGCAAATCACGACCAACCACTGAATGAGTACCTGGAACCACAAAACCAGTTCGATCAAGACACAGATACCTATAACGGCGAAATCTCGGACTTCACCGATCTTAATTTTTTAGACTAACTAACTCTTCGTTGCCTTACTTTGAAGCAAGGACGAAGAGTGGAACCACTCTAAGAATCCTAATTGATACAGGTTCCAATAAAAATTAAATTCTGTCTTCCTTAGTTGCAAATCCCATCCCCAATAACGAAAGCTTCTATGCAACCTCGATAGGAGGCAGCACAAAAATTACCCATTTCACTGAATTATCTCTTTTTAACTTAAAAAATTTCAAAATCAAATTCTTTCTATTGCCCTCTCTAAAGTCGTTTCATGTGATATTGGGCAATGACTTCCTTAAGGAGCTATCTGCCACAATTTATACTAGAGAAAATTACATGAAAATTATGAATGGATTTAAAATTTTAATCAAACAGCTACGTCCCAGTCCATCAATACAGTAGTCATGCGGACCAACCATATGTCCCCGAACCAAAAGAAACACCTCGACCTATTGGTAAAAAGGTATCCTCGATTGTTCTCTGAACCAGACGGAAAATTTACATATATAACAAACGTAAAAGGAGAGATAAGAACTTCCTCCGACCTTCCAGTATATTCTAAGAGTTACCCCTACCCAATGGCTATGAAAGATGAGGTGGAAAGTCAAATCCAACAACTACTCGAGGATGGTATTATTCGAGAATCGAAATCTCCATACAACTCACCCGTATGAGTCGTGTCAAAAAAACCAGACGCATCTGGCAAGCGGAAGTATAGACTCGTGATAGATTACAGGAAACTAAATTCTGTAACGATAGCGGATCGATACCCGATTCCAGAAATCAACGAAGTACTAGCTCAGTTTGGACAAAATAAATGGTTTACGGTCTTAAACCTGAAAAGCGGATTTCACCAGATTCCTTCAAAGGAATCTGACGTTGAGAAAACTGCTTTTTCCGTAAACAATAGAAAGTACGAGTTCATACGGCTTCCATTCGGGCTAAAGAACGCGCCTGCAATATTTCAGCGAGCCATCCTTCGAGAATACATAGGCAAAAGTTGCTATATTTATATTGACGATATAGTAATCTTTAGCAAAGATGAAAACAGCCATCTGAATAACATCAGGGAAATCTTTGAAACTTTGGAAAATGCGCACATCAAGGTACAACTTGACAAGTGTGAGTTTTTTAAGAAAGAAGTTGAGTTTCTTGTGTTCATTATTTCAAGCGAAGGTATTAAGACAAATCCCTCCAAGGTTAAGGCGATCTTGGATTTCCCGTACCCCAGAACCTTACGTGACCTTCGATCCTTTCTCGGCTTATCGGGATACTACCGACGGTTTGTAAGGAACTATGCCAAACTCGCTAAACCACTCACTTCCCTTCTTAGAGGTGAAGAAGGTCGTATGCCAAGAAACATGTCCAGCAAAAAACGTATCCATCTAGACGCAGACGCCAAGGACGCTTTAGAGAAATTAAAACGCTCGCTCTCTTCTAATGACATTATACTCTCATATCCGAATTTCCAAAAGGAATTCAAACTTACCACGGATGCCTCCAACTTTGCCATAGGTGCCGTTCTAGAACAAGAAGGGAAACCTATCACGTTCATTTCTAGAACCCTCAACAAGACCGAGGAGAATTATGCAACAAATGAGAGAGAAATGCTTGCTATAATCTGGGCCCTACATTCTCTAAGAAGCTACTTGTATGGTTCAGCGAAAGTGAGAATTTTTACAGATCACCAGCCACTCACATATGCATTAAGCAACAGGAACCATAATTGCAAAATGAAGAGATGCAAAGCGATTCTTGAGGAGTACGACTACGAGTTGGTCTACAAGCGAGGGAAAACAAACGTAGTAGCCGATGCCCTATCACGATCCCCCCAGCACATTCAAATAAATTCATTAACCTCCACTGTCCATAGTCACGAAAGCTCCGCACAACATCTTATTCCGATCGCACAGGAACCCATTAATGTATTTAAGAACCAATTAGTACTTAATGTTGGAGACGAATCTTAACACGATTTCAAAATTATTTTTCCAACATACCACCGACACATAATAACCGAAAAAGAATACACCAAGGAAAAGCTAATCGAAATATTTAAGAATTTCCTTAACCCTTCCGTCATAAATGGTTTAAAAACAGAAGAGGGAGTCTTAGCAATAGCCCAAGAGATATACCCCACACACTTTAAACAATATAGGGTCCGGTTTACTAGAACTATGGTAGAAGATATAACTAACGTAACTAAACAAGAGGAAGAGATAATTAAGGAACACAACCGAGCCCATAGAAACTGTCGGGAGAACAAGATTCAATTGCTTAAAAGGCTTTATTTTCCACAGATGAGAGCTTAGGTGGAAAAAGTAGTCAGACTTTGCAAAATATGCAAAAAGAGCACAAATATGACCGACATCCGAATAGGCCTGCAATTCAGGCTACACCGATTCCCCTGTTTCCGGGACATATCCTTCACTTAGACATTTACTTCACAGACAAACGAATTATTCTGACTGGTATTGAGAAACTTTCAAAGTACGCCTTAGCTAAAATTCTCAGATCCAGATCTGCTGAGGATATAAAAGAACCACTAAGGGAACTCATTCTATCCTTTGGAGTTCCTGAGTTCATAGTAGTAGACAACGAGAAGTCCCTAAACTCCAACTCAGTAATATTTATGATAGAAAATTTTTTCAACATAAAAGTTTACAAAGTACCCCCTTACAATAGCTCAGTGAATGGACAAATAGAAAGGTTTCACTCAACGCTATCGGAAATCATGCGTTGTTTGAAAACACAGGACACAAATTGGACTTTCTCCGAACTTCTTGACAAATCAATATTAGAATATAACAATTCGATTCACTCCACTATTCAAAGAAAACCAAAAGATGTATTTTTCGCTAGGAACCTTTTAAACAACCCAGATAAACTTGAAAACGACAGGTTAGATATCATCAATCAAATTAAAGAAAAGCAAATTGCGGACATAGAATATCACAATAAAAAAAAAGAGTCCTATCAAACATTACGCTGTAGGAGACGTTATCTACGTAAAGATCAATAAAAGAGTAGGAAATAAGTTAACACCCAGATATAGAAAAGAAATAGTGGCCGAAAACAGAGATTCTACCGTTATTACAGAGTCGAAGAAAACCATACATAAGAGTCTAATTAAAAATTAATTCCATAGGTAACTCGTGCCCCAGAGCACAACAAATGTCCAAATATTGGACTACACAAACGCTCAGCTCATCAAAATTTCTACCGGAGAATGGAGAATGGATCCTTTAAGATCATTCATGTCATCGAAATCTAGGCGTATAAGGACCTTGTCGACAAACTTGACGAAACATTACAAGCGGACGTAAAACCAAATCATCTTCTCTTTCCAATCCTTACCCTTGAAATCCATCAAATAAGAAACCATTTGAACAGACTTAAAATTAAAAATAAAAAGAAAAGAGCAGTTAATTTCATAGGTAGTGCATGGGAGTGGGTTGCCTGTAATCCAGACCACCACGACCATGAAATACTTAAAAATAAGATAAATAACGCTCTAGTAAACAATAATAAACAAGTAATAATCAATAGAATGACCATAAATAAAATAAACGAATTAACGAACATAACTAATCAGATTTTAGCTCTTTTTAAGGAAAACGAAAAAGTATATAATACTGCACTTTTAACAATAAAATATAAATTAGAATTGATTAAGCAAGAGATTATAAACATAGCATATGCGATACATTGGGCCAAGGCCGGTATCATTAATTCCTATATATTACCCAATAATGAACTAACTGTAACAGAAACAATTTTAAAGAAAGAAAATCTACCCTATATAAACTTGGATGAGGCCCTAGAATTTATTAATATTAAAATAGCCTCGAATAACAAAAATATTTTATATATATTAGATCTACCTACTACAGAAAATGAAATTTGTAAGTCAATTTCCCTTACGGCAGTTAAAAAAGATGTTACAATTAAGAAAATAGAATTTGAAAACGTCCTAGAATGTAGCAGTAAGATTTTTTGCAAAACGAAACCTTGTTCAAAATATAATAATCTAGAAATTTGTAATAGAAATAGACATAAGCGCATACCTCTTAGACATAAGCGCATCCCTCTGCATTCCTAAGCTGCTCAAAGGTCAAGAAGCCTCCTGCACGACCAACAATCAACACATACCATCTGTAGAAGAAATATCAGCGGGAATACTCCTTCTAAATCAGTTCAACGGACCATTGACTATTAATAATGAATCGATGCAATTAAGCGGAACTTACATCATCCGACATATTAACACAACAATTAAGGTAGAAGGGAAAGAAATAAGCAACTATGAAACCATCCACCATCAGCCTATGCCGGCAATACTCCAACCCATCAGTACGCTAACGAAAGAAGAAGAATTCCTCTCGTTGGAAATGCTAAAACAACTGCATAGCAATGAGACAGAGAAAATAGAAATTTTGGAAGGAAAAAACCAAATTAATATAATAACCAACCTTATATTTCTATCACTTCTTACTACCTTGATAATAATACTTGTAAATAAATGGAGGAAAAAATGCCAAAATCAACGCTTCGACTCAGAAATCAATTCATCCTCAATATCAACTAGAGGATACTCCGGACCTACCACAATAGGAGTGGATGACATCACTAATTTTCTAAGGTCAAAAACATCGAACGAGGACGTCCGAAGTTGAGTGCGGAGGAGTTAACGACACAAATATTACATTCCACCCGACGTCTGAATGACATCCGTTCTCACACCATGATCTACGAAACATCATCTTCAAGGTTGCTGACAATGGACATTCTATCACGTACCGATGCATGGGAACAGCGTACTAACGGATTGCTATTTGACCTGCACCAGCCAACTATGGGAACGTCGTACGAACAGCGTGTCACCTGATCCACATCATCCACCGCATCATTCAGCAGCAGAAATTAGTATTTAAGGCAGTGTAAGGAAATTTAGAAATACACTTCATTTTAACGTGTAAGGGAAACCGCTGCCCTACAGCGGGAAAATTAATAAATATTTTTTTTAAGTAAACTAATGTAAAATAGTTTAATTTGTATAAGGTTTGATATCAGGGAATATTTGTTATTTAAAATTTTGGATTTACATACATACTTGCGTAAGCTGAGGATTGTATCCAACCATTCTATAATTAGTAGTCAGTACTATGCCTGCGCATATCAAAACGAGAATAAAGTAGCTATTGTCAAAGACTCATCGTCAGGACGATAGCGATTGACAGTTTTCGGAGTACATGAAGTAACCAATGTCGATATCGTTTTTTTGTTTTGCTTACGCGATGCAAAACTCTCGTTTCAACGATATCGTTGAACGATATTATTAAAAACCTGGTCAGATGTCTTTTTTGAAGCTTACATTATTTAAGCGTATCACAATAACTATAAGGGAGGTGTTTTAATCCGTAGGACTCACTTTATGTGTTGTCGGGAATAAGGTCTTTAGAAGTAGTATCTCCTGCGCACTCGGAAGTGTTTTTAATTTTAAACGAATGGGAAAATTTGCTTCGACTTGCGGATTTATGCGCTTCAAATATTGTGAAATGTATAACCACAAAATCTACATGGTTTCAATTTCTTACTGACATACTTTACACATTTGGTTAAGATACGTTCCCGTATTTTGCCTCTTTTTGTGAGAGATTTACCCCTACTCCTTAACAAATAGCATACTTCAAAAGTTAGTACAGATAGTACTAAAACACATCTAATCAAAGCTTTATTTTATCTATTTGTTTTAAATGATCATTTAATACTAGTCACAACAATTCTTTATTCCGTTATTCGGTAAGTTGCCGTATTTTTTCCATCTAAGCAACAGAATTGTATGGCAACATAAGACAAAATTAATTCATTACCGTCTTTTTAAGATTGGCGAGCTTTTTATTTAGTATGAAATAGGACTATATTTCAATTGCAATAATATCCGCACTTGATTTTCCTTAGCAATTATGTTTTTGTTTTGTTTGATTTAATTTAGATTTCAACCCGCGTTTTATATAGTAGCCCTTAAGGAACAGCCGACCCTTATTTGTGAGGAAACTGAAGTAACTGAAGCTCAGGTGATCTTGCATTACACATTTATATTAACCTTAATATAATATTAAGATTTCCTTTGAAGTTTAAGCACCCGTTAGAGTTCTACGAATTATGAGGCGATGGTAAAATTTGGCTTCCACCACCCCAGCTTTGACCACCCCAACTTTCACGATTGTCAAATTGGTATAAAATAGCCAAATTGGAGGAGTTTGCATCGGAACGAAACTTTAAGGGATCAACCTTGTATTTACCAGCTCAATTCAGATGCATCAACGGCTTAGTAGGAATACTTCCAGGTTAAAATACAGCAATTATTGTATAACAGGAACAATACAGTTAATTGTGTTTTTTTTTTCATTTTTTTGTTCTAGGTGATGAAGCATATCCTGAAAAACCAAATGAATACAAAGAAGTACAGCAATTGGATCTGACTGTTAAAGATTTCTGTTTAAAAGTTAAAAAATGTCATCGTATTACTTATTATGGGCCAAATGATCTAAAAGTTATTTCCAATTTTGAACCATTTGATGGTCATATCAATCCAGTAGATATAAAAAGACTTTTAAGTAAATTATTAAAGTCTTTGTAAATTCTTTGATTTCCTATAATTGTTCGACCCCACTTTTAAAGTTCATCGCAAATTCATTGCAAATGCCGCTAGTTGTTGATTGTTTTATAATGTTATATAATGATTTCTTCTTCAAGTAGAGTAACTCGAGCCGTTAGTTGTATATAAACATATATTTTATTTGTTTAAGAATTCTTAATTAACATTTATACAATTTTTTATTCGTTTCGACATTCAGGCCAGACAACACCCGAAGGAAGGTATGTTGAAATCTTTGCTGAGGACCGTATTTAAATTGCGTATGAAATAATTCAGTTCTCACAGAGTGAAGAGTATCAAACCTAACCAAACACGTAGATTTCCGGTTTGTAACTTCCATTCCCATTCACATCTCCGCTGATGACAGTATCAATAGCTTTTCATATTCATTCCTCGGCTTCCGACACTCCTCTTTGGCCATAGCTATGGTGTATGTTAAGTTCATTAACTTCCGATCTTGAAAACATAATGGATTGGGGTAAAAAGAACAGAGTAGAATTTGATGTTTCTAAAACTCAATGCTATCTACTGTCACTCAAGCAATTTCGAAATAATCAGCCATTATCTATGAATGACTCCTGCGTTGTTGAAACTGAACAACTTTCCATCCTCGGTATGTGTATCAACTCAACACTAAGTTGGAAAGATAACATATTCGAGATCGCCAAATATGCAGCAAAATGTTTTGTTGTCTTAAAGCGACGCAAGAAATATTTCACTTTTTTGTATTGGCAAAGCTAATGTATATCTGGTTTAGAGCTCCTAAGACTTCTCTGCGCTTACTAGATAGAATCCAACAGCGAGCGATAAAAATTATGGGTAATCGCTATTTGAACAACTCCCTCCAGAAATTCACTCCCAATGCCCGCCTCACTAGGAATTCTTCCCGATCACCATTAACCCCACCTTAGAACGTATTGTTAAGTTTAGTGACTCGGTCTTCAGCCGTACCACACGAATATGGAATGCTCTTTCCAGCTCAACTTCCCCCTCCATCACAATCCACAGGACTTAAAACCAATGTGCATCGGTGCCTCCTTTCTTTCTCTTCCTCTATACCTTCGTCCCGTGCTGTAACTTAATCGCAATCTTCTTCTTCTTTTGGCGCTACAGTCCAGGGCGGACCTGGGCATCAACCAACATGCCTCTGCAGCCAACACGATCTTTTGTCAGCCGCCTGAAGTTGCGCACTCCAAATTGGTTGAGGTCCTTCTCTACTTGTGTCAATATGTACTGTTTGAGTCCTTTCCAGGATCTGCCGTAAAGTGAAGATCTGGTCTAGGGTAGACTTCTCTGGCCTAAAAACACACTGATAGGGACTTATCAGGTTATGGACATCAGGTTTTAGACGTTAAAAAAATACGGCGGAGAGAATAATGTTTGCGATGGTAAGAAGGCTAATTCCTTGACAATTAGCACAGCCAGAGGGGTCTCCTTTCTTGTGGACCGGGCAAACGACACTGAGATTCCCCTCATCGGTTTGCTTCCCTCCGATTATATATTACTGATGAGCTGGTGCATGCGCCCAACCAGACCATCTCCAGCTGCTTTAAATAGTTCTGCGGGTAGTCAGTCCGTTTTAGCAGCTTTCTTCGACTCCAGCTTCGATATTGCTATCTTCACTTCGTCTATGTCGGGGGGACGGAACGTCCAAATTGAGTGGAACATTCTCAATTTATCTTTCCAGATTCTTGGTACAGACTGCCACTCTACTAGAACTTGCCCGTTTTGGTCCCGACAAGCTGCGGTACGAACCTTGTATCCGCCGGATAGCTGTTTTACCTATCAGAAAAATTTTCGGACCTCATTTCTGCCATAACACCTTTCCATTTCCTCGACCGCCCGCTGCTCATGCTACTTTCTTTTTTTTGTTCTCCTGCTCACGAACAGCCCTCGTAGTTCGATGCTGCATGCGTTTTGTTTGGCTGCATGCGTTTGCCTACACTCGTCGTCCAACCATGGGTTCCTTCTAGGTGGTGACGTGAAACCCATCACATGAGTGGCAACGTTTCCAGTCTTCCTCTAGTTTCGAGGAGTCTCGGTCGGTACCGTTCCCAGCGACCAGCTGCGATTGTAGCTATTCGACGTCAAACCGTAATGGCCTGTCTTGACTCCGCTGATCTTTCGATATCCGGCTTCTTACCTTGGCTACAACAAGGTGATGATCCGAGTTGATTTTTGTACCTCGGAAGGTTCGGACATCGAGAATACTGACGGAGTTTCTGACGTTGATCTCAACGTGATCAATCTGATTGATTCAGGTGTGGGAACCCCATGTTAACTACAGAGAAAGTCCGACCCGAGGCGAAGACTAAGTCCTGAGTCCGTTTCCGGATGTGTTGTAGTGCAAGCCGTGTTTTCCGATGAATCCAGCAAAGATATCCTCCATTCCCAGCGTTGAAGTCTCCTAGGACGGTTTTGGAATCGTAACTGGGACATCGATCGTATGTTATTTCTATGAGATCATATAACTCATCCTTGGTGTTGTGATCCTTCTCCTCTGTCGGAGCGTGGGCGTAAATTAGAATAACGTTTCCGAATTTAGCTTTTATGTGGATTGTCATAAGGCGTTCGCTAACGGGGTCGTAGCTCAAACAACAAATCCGCATCCGAATAAAAGCTGCTTCATCTCTCTCTATAACAATCGCTGTAGGAGATGTAACAGTTTTTTATCCTTTTTTTGCTGGGTCCATCCCATCGCAGTTCCTAGATGGTGGTAAAGTCAGCTTTATAACAGTCAAGAACCTCTGCAAGTTAGTCGGTTGCATCTTCAAAACGTTTGCTGGGGTGATAATTTATTCTTCGAGGCATATCGGTGTTTCAGAACTAAATGCTTTTAACTATTTAACTTCACGCACAACCCACAGACTTGTACACAAGATCCGTTATATTACGCTCGGGCTGAGGGTTCGTTGGATACATTGGTTCACCACACAAAGGGTGTTGTGATGGCTATCCAGGGGCGTCGCGAGGATGCTGTATTTCAACTTGAACTGTGCACTAACGAGCATAGTGTTGGTAATTCTCCATGTTGAGCGCAATCAACAACAACGTTATCTCGTGTGGACAACCATTTCAACCATTTCACAATGCTTTATAATGCTTAATCCGAGTCACTTAAGGGTATAAAAAATAATACGCCGTTTTCTCAAGATTTAGGGTGTACCTTTTTAAAATATTTTGAAGAAAAGAAAAGAAATGGTGCCAGAGCGGAAGTAGAAAATTATTAAAGAGATAGGTAACACTTTCGTTAAACAATACCTTAAGTGTATGATTTTAACGATTTTAAGGTAATTAACACGATTTTTTAATCAAAAATGTGTTTTTGAACACAAACAGACAAACCAAATTAATTTATATAACAAAAAAGCCACAGCGGCCGCCTAAACGATATCGACGATAATTTGCATCGTCTATTTTATACACAGTTTGAGCGCTACTGATCGCAATATATCTCTTGTTATAATTGTGCGTAACGACTGCCTGACAGTTATTCATTGTTTTGTTTTTATTGTACATATTATGAATTAACGAAAGACAGTGCGAGTGGAGTTCTTAATGTATGGAATTTTTTTTTGAATAATTTTGGATGTACATCCATACTTGCGTAAGCTGAGGATTGTATCCAACCATTCTGTAATTAGTAATCAGTACTATGCCTGCACATATCAAAACAGGAATAAAGTAGCTATTGTCAAAAACTCATCGTCAGGACGATAGCGATTGACAGTTTTGGGAGTACATGAAGTAACCAATGTCGATGTCGTTTTTCAACGACAGATGTCTCTTTTGAAGCTTACATTATTTAAGTGTATCACAATAACTATAAGGGAGGTGTTTTAATCCGTAGGACTCACTTGATGTATTGTCGGGAATTAGGTCTTTAGAAATAGTATCTCCTGCGTACTCGGAATTGTTTTAAACTTTAAACGAAGGGGAAAATTTGCTTTGATTGGCGAATTTATGCGCTTTAAATATTGTGAAATATATAACCACAAAATCCACATGGTTTCAATTACTAGATAATTACCATTCATTAGCATTTATGCTCCTAAGTTCTCAAGAACTAAAAGCGATGCAAGTGCGTTTTGTTGTAAGAAAATCTACAGCAATGACATCATTAACGTAGTGTGTTATTTTTACCCAAAATTATTTAGTGACGAAAAACAGTTACAAAAACAATGCACTTAATGTGCAAACACAATAGGTGCGTTCCCGTACCCGTAACAAATAACACAAGACAGTACAAAATATTACAAACCAACACAATGTCCGATAAAACGGGTTTTACGTTAAATGTGCGCTGTCTCACAAAACATTTTTGTGGGTGAGTTGTTGATTTTCTGTCTGTTTTCTCGTACAGAAAAAAGCGAGCATCGTCCCATTATCTCTATATATGGTATGTGTCTCAAATTTCGTTGTTGTTTTTATTTTTTGAATCGAAAAAGTGAATTTGACATTTTTTACTGACATACTTTACACATTTGGTTAAGATACGCTCCCGTACTTTGCCTCTTTCTGAGAGAGATGTACTCCTACTCCTTAACAATTAACATACTTCAAAAGTTGGAACAGATAGTACTGGAACACATCTAATCAAAGCTTTATTTTATCTTTTTATTTTAAATGAGTAATTCGACAACTATAGTAGGATTTAGTACTTGTCATATAATACTAGTCACAACAATTCTTTATTCCGTTATTCGGTAACTTGCCGTATTTTTTCCATCTAAGCAACCGAATTGTATGGCAACATAAAACAAAATTAATTCATTACCGTCTTTTTAAGATTTGAGAGCTTTTTATTTATTTTTATTTTTTTAATAGGACTATGTTTTAATTGCAATAATATCCGCACTTGATTTTCCTTAGCAATTATGTTTTCGTTTTGTTTGATTTATTTAAGATTTCAAACCGCGTTTTATATAGTAGCCTTTAAGGAACAGCCGAGCCTTATTTGTGTGAAAACTGAAGTAACTGAAGCTCTGGTGATTATTAACCTTAATATAATATTAAGATTTCCTTTGAAGTTTAAGCACCCGTTAGAGTTCTACGAATTATGCGGCGACTTTAAAATTTGGCTTCCACCACCCCTGTTTTATGAACTTTCACCACTGTCGAATTGGTATGAAATAGCTAAAGTGCAGGAGTTTGCATCGGAACGAAACTTTTAGGGATCAACCTTGTATTTACCGGTTTAATTCAGATGCATCAACGGCTTAGTAGGAATACTTCCAGGTTAAAATACAGCAATTATTGTATAACAGGAACAATTCAGTTAATTTTTTTTTTCATTTTTTTGTTCTAGGTGATGACGTATATTCTGAAAAACCAAATGAATACAAAAAGTACAGCAATTGAATTTTACTGATGGAGATGTTTGTTTAGAAGTTAAAAAATGTAATCGTAAGTAGTTAGTTTATGAGAGTTCCGGCTCACTTTTTCCATACAAAAAAGATTGGTGTTTTCTATGGTTTTTTTTTCATGCGTGTTGATTGTTGAGTTGGCTTTTTGAAGTGAGTGTGTATGGTAAGACTGGCGTGTATTTGTGACGCGGCTTTGGTAGTGACGCTTATCAGCAATAAGTAGAAGAAGAAGAATGTTTATTGTGAGAATATGTTTTTTTTTTACGGTGACATGTGAGATTTACTAAACAGTGTTTTATCTGTAAATTAATTGTGGTCTGACAAAAAATGTGTTAGGGGACATATGAAATGATTTAATGTATGACTTTGAATTAGCGTTAGTTTCACTGAAATATTTGTAGAATTAACTGTGGTCTATCAAAAAAAAAATGTGTATTTGCAGACATTTGAAGGTTTCACTTATGAACAATATAGAAGCAGTATGACCAAAAAAAGCTGTGATCATCACCCAAACGAAGGACTGTTAGAGTACTTTTGCTTTATTGTGAGAATATTTTTTTGTGGTTACGTGTAAGATTCAGTATTTCATGATCATTTAAGGTGTGGTTTATTAGGTTCAAGCTTATGTTTATTATGATAATATTTTTTATGTGGTGGCGTGTGAGATATAGTTTCTCATACTTTCGATATCACCAAAAAATTGTACGAAAAGTCATCATTTGTGAGGCATATCAATTTGATTAGAGGTCAACAAAAGCAATCGTCTGCAATCGAATTTTCTCCGCAAACACTGGCAGCAACAATACCGGTAATAGGTGATGCAGTAGTAAGAAAATTTAAGCCAACTGTGTATAGAAGATATGCGACCTGTGAAATAAATGTGGTTCCACGATATTGATCTAGTCATCAAAGAAAAAACGCTCACAAGGAAAAAACACAAAAGTTTCTCAGAGAAATGGTGACATGTATAGAGAGGGCTTTTAAGAATCGAAGTAAATCATTTTCAATTAGCAATAAAGATGAGAGCATATTAGATAGCAAAGTATTGTTTAAGAAAATCAACTTTTGATAACGGAGCTGATAACAAATGAATTGGAGACCATGATTTATTTGAAATTCAGCATAGAATTATATTGTGAATTTGTGAAGTATTCAACTAATGGTAGTGGGGATGGTGATGGTGGTGATAATGATGATATGATTGCAAGTATAAAAACCATGCAAACTAAGATGTGTATAATTGTATCAACTGAGGATATTCCAACACAATTGAACAACATGATAGACGATCTGAAAACCGAATTAGAGGAGTTTCAAGAGAAAGACAGTAGATGGGCTTTGGTTAGATTTTTGCGCATCGAAGCCAATATTAATAAATATCAAGCTATCCGAGCTTCCGAATATTTTAAATTACTTGCATATTTACAAAAAAAAGAAAACCTGTGTAAACATTCAAAATAATGATGAATTTTGTTTTACATGGGTATCATATATCAGCTCTTGATGAAAATGTTACAGTTAATAATATCAGAACATCTGTTTATAAAATAAATTATATATCGGCGCAATTAATTGAAGTAAATGGTAAAATTGTGGTCCCCGTGGAGTAGTGGGTAGAGTGCGACGCTCACACGCCGAAGGTTCGATTCCCAGCTCAACACCAATTTTTCGAATTTTTCACGGCACCACCATTACCAGAGTAATAACTGTCTAAGAAAATCTCTAATTTCGCCGTTCGGAGTAGTCAAAAAACCGTAGGTCCCTTCTACTCGTGAGAGAACAGAAGCGCGCACAACACGGGTAGTTGATGAAATAGCTAGGCCCTGGTCCCCCTTTGGATTGTAGCGCCAACAATTATTATTATTAAATGGTATAATTCTCAATTTTGAAAATATGAAATTTCCTTTAAAAGTGAATGATGTGAAGATATTCGAAATGAATAATCCTGATATCAGTGTTAAAGTTTTTGGTTATGAAAACAGTGCAAAGGGATATGAATATAATATCATTGGACCATATTATCATACGCAAGAGGAAAAATCGAAACATATAAATGTGCTTTAGTGTGAGGGTGAGGATGGCAATACAAAGCATTATGTTTATATTGACAATAGTGAGAAGACAAATAACAAAAAGAAAAAATCAAATACATATATGTGATGGTTGTTTACAAAACTTTCGCACTCTTTCTATGTCAGAGAAACATAAAAGTGAATGTTGTAGACATATAACAATAATGCGAAAGGAAGGTGAGAATTTCGTTGAATTCAAAGCACATAAAAAACAGCTACAAGTTCCCTTTGTTGTGTATGCTGATTTTGAATAAATTCTAAGACTAGTGAGTCATTGCCCACATAATCCCGAAATTTCGTTAACAATAGATGTACAGCAGCACATACCTTGTGCATTTTCATACTACATAAAGTTTTCATTCGATGAAACTCTTTTATAGTGAGTATTTTAAGAAAATATTTCAAAGAAAAAATCTATATTAATATATTCTTTTTAAGGGAAAATGCACCGGATATGTTTGTAGAAATGCTGGTTATTGTTCTCAAGGAACTTTATCAGAATGTTATAATGAAGCCGAAACCAATGTATCCACTCGATGACAATGAAAACATCCTGTAGCACACATCATCTATATGCACTATATGTATGAATAGTTTTAAGGAATCTGATACAAGAGTTAGAGATCACTGTCATTTCACTTGAAGATATAGAGGACCTGCTCACTCACAGTGTTATTTAGATAACTTTTTTGTGCAATTCAAATAATTCCTCTTAATAAGGAAAAATATATTTCACTTACAAAGTGGATTCAATTAAATTCACGTAATTCATTTCAAATGAGATTTCTACATTCAAATCATTTTCTTCAATCTAGTATAGTCTTTAGCAAAAAATTTAACAACAGATGATTTTAATATCAATAGTGTAGTAATAATTTGAAACGCAAAACACTTTAAACGAACAACTTTATTTTTCATGTCTGTACAACACAAGGAAACGTTTACAACTGAACTCTTTCGTACCGTCAGCCCTCTCTTCAAGATTTATTTTTTTTACAGTGTTGTCACAATTCGGCCTTCCTGACATGCAATCGTCCCGATTTCGCCGTAATTTTGTTAACCCACAATTAATCCAAGGATTAATATTTGCTATTTCCCAAACCCCACTATATGGAATTTGACTTATCTGATGACCCTCGACATCCTCTAGTAAGTATCTATCATTTGGGAGAACGCTTGCTACTCTATACGGTCCTTTGAATCTTGGAGCTATTTTCTTACATATACCCTGATCACTTAAGAAGTTTCTAACTACGACATAATCGCCTATTTTATAATATTTTTGAACTCGGTTCCGATCTTTTTGTTGCTTACCTTCTCCATCCTTGCTACGGCTTTGTTTCTTAGAGATACAAGATTCGTCTCATTTTCTTTTCCATTTTTCAGTTATTTCTTCTAATTTTTCTTTAAGAAAATCTAAAACCATCACCTTTTGTCGAACCCCGAACAATAATTCACTTGCTGTGGTTCCTACACTTCTGTTTAATGAATTATTTAATGCAAATTCTATGTCAGGTATGATTTTCTCAAACGTGAAATTAGATCCCCCATTAGTTGATTTGGCTATCATTGGCCCTAAGCACCTGTTTATTCGTTCCACTTGCCCGTAGGCCTGTGGCGAACCAGTTGCGATTTTGATATGCTTAATGTTATTCTGTTCAGCGAATGTAGCCAAATCCTTTGACGTGAATGCGCTTCCTCTATCAGATACAATAACTCTTGAGCGGCTGTATGCGTGAAATTATGACGTCAAACTAATAATCACTTCTCTAGTATTCGTGGTTCGAGCTCCATACAATTTCACAAATTTTGAGAATGCATCTACAACTAAAAGTATATACTTCTTTTTTCATTCTTTAGAAGGATTGGGCCAAAATCATCTATATGTATTGTCTCAAATGGTTTGTTTCCCTTTTTAATATTGTGTAAAAGTCCTTCATGTTTTCCATATTTCGGCGAATATGCAATGCATTTCAAACAATTCGTAGTATGATCTTGACATGTAGTCTTCATTTTGGGAAACCAATACGATCTTGATACGGCTTCCACTACTTTATCGCATCCTTGATGACCCAATTCATCATGATACATTCGCAGCACATTGTTCTTCATTTCTTTAGGTACATAAAACAAAATATTTCCTCTTACCTTTCTATACACTAAACCATTACGCATTTCATAGAATCCACTTTCTTTCAATTCTAACCTTTTTCTGTGCTTCATCCCTGTGCATATTCGAAGTGCATCTATGTGTTGCATTTTGGAGCCACTTCTATGCTCCAGAACATAGTCATAGTTCTGCAACTCGGGCGCCCATCTAGCAATCCTTGGGTTAATATTTCTTTTGTTTAAAGTCAACGTTAATGAGTTGCAATCAGTAATAATCTTAAATCGCAACCCTTGCAGGTATACTCGAAATCCTTGCAAAGCATAAATTATGGCCAAAGTCTCCAATTCGAAACTATGATATTTTGCATATTAAATTATATAATGGCTGAGCTAGTACTGAAAAACCCATCACAAATCTTCTAAAGTAGGAACATAATCCTAAGAAACTATGCACAGCCTTCACATTAGTTGATGAAAAAACAGGAAAGTTTTTTCTGAATCAATACCTTTGTCATCTCCCCGAATACCCTCTCTTGAAATCTTGTAGCCCAAGTACCGTATTTCCGATTCCATAAATCGGCACTTATCTACCCTAAGACATAACTTGTTTTTTACTAATCGATTAAAAACTTCCTCTAGGATATCTAAATGTTCATCTACGGCACTTGTTGCTATCATAATATCATCAAGATATACTGATATTTTACCAGATCTAATCATATCATGAAAAACTTAATTAAGAAATCTCTGAAACGTTGGTGGTGCATTTCTCAGGCCAAAAGGTATTTTCAGAAATACGTATTGCCCTAATGGCGTCACGAATGATGTATACTTTACTGAATCTTCATGCACCGAAAGGTGGTAGAATGCACTTTTTAAGTCTAACAGTGTAAATACGATTTTGTCTGTTAATCTGTCTAATAGATCATCAATCAGTGGTATGGGGAATTTTCTTTAAATGTAATTTTATTCAAAACTCGGTAATATATACAGAGCAGCATATCTCCAGTCTTCTTTTTACTAATACTATCGGTGACGCGTACTCGGACATACTTGGTCTAATCACTTTCTCTTTTATTAAGTCATCTTATATTATTTCTAATCTTTGTTTTTCATAGTAGGACAATCTACGAGGTGCGCAGTTAAATGGCTTTTCATTATATAAGGATAATTTTATTTCACACTTTATTTCGGGTTCGTCGGGACGTTTGCAACACAAATAACTCTCTTTAAATAGTTGTTTACATCTTTCTTTTGACTTAAAATCTAAATTTTAATTTGTTATACATATTTCGTTCTCATTGTCAATACACTCTACTTGCATTAAATTATAGCACTCATCATTAAAACTGTCACAATTATTCTGTTCCTCAAAATTATTTTCTATCTTTCTCAATCCCAATCGAGCACTCTTTAAAAAAATATCGACGGATATTTCATCGTATTGTCAGCCACAACAAGCATACTTAATTCTATTTCCTTTTTCCCAAATAATACAATACAGTTTATTTTTCCAATTATAACCAACGGGCTATTATTTATTCCACAGTAATTAAAATTTGGTAAGTTAATAAATTCATTGATTAAAATATGTGGTACAAACTGCTGGCGAACTAGGCTGATTAATGTTTCAAAAGACACATTATAACACTATTTGGTATTTACAAATTTGAAATATAATAAACTTACGTATTCATCAGTCTCATCTTGGGTACAAACTTGATGTATTTGTTGAGTGCTATTCTGTGGACATACAGCAGCGAAATGACCCATCTCGCCACATACATGGCACGATCCATGTTCCCTCTTAGGCTTGAAACAGTCAGATGCAAAATGCCACAAAGCATTGCAATTGAAGCATCCTATGGGTTTTACAGTTGGTCGTCCACCACTCGTTGCTTTAACTAAACTCACATTATTGAAGGCTTCCAATAGCTGTAACTTGTCCTGGAAACGATGCATTCTTGCCTGGGACCTTAAAGTGAGGTCTGATATGCATTCGATAATATATTCAAGAAGTTCGTCTTCTTGCACACTTGTTTTATTAGTTTCGAACTGACGTTTAAGAGTCAACTTGCTGGCACGATCTATGAACAACATGTTCAAATCGTGCAATAACTCATCTATTGGAAGTGTCATTACATCTAGCCTTGAATAAAACCACTTTAAGGCTTTTCCTTTTATTTACTAGAAATTAATGCCCTTATGTTGTTGTCGTCTAAATTAAATGCAGTAAGAATATTTTTAAGTTGAGATTCCCAATGTCCAAATGAGTCTCCACTTCCAGTAAACTCTGGTAAGAGATCTTTTACTTGAGAAAAATTGTCCCTTTTGATGTCAGACATATGTTGTCCATCGCTCCTTTTCTCTCTTTTCAAAAGTTCATTTTCTTTCATCAATAATTCTGCTTTTCACTTCAAAATGTGTATTTCCTTCTGCATAAGTCGCCACTCATTTACACTCATCGTAGTACTCTCATCGATCTGATCTTCATTGCAATCACTCCTTAATCCTATAACTCTCTTCATTTTCGTTGACACTCCATTTTCAAAGCTTTCTTCATCTTTATCGCCCATTGTAAGAGTTGTTTGCTTTCCTTAGTTTTAGATTTCTCCAAACTGGATATTATTCAAAGGTTTTGAACTTATAGGGACATATTTGATGTGAATACAGATCGACTATGAAAAACCATTTCGTTCATTATCCCATTTTGTTACAATTTTTATATTTCAACGTCTTTCTACATTTTTCATTGTCTTACCATAAACACTATTATTCATTTATTTGAAAAAATCTTTCTCAAAATCATTGGTGGCTTTTTTCCTATCATAAATCAATATATTTCTGCAACCAATTCGATTGATTGAATGTTAGCACTCTATGCACCTTAGTGAAAATCAATCCATTTCTCAGACATCGTTGTAAATTTTTCATGTGAATAACATAATTACTTTTAGAATGAAGATTGGCTATCAATTTGGGAAATTTGCAATTTGGTGTTTTATTATTCTCAACACAAAATGAGAGATCATTATGCTTATCATGAATATTTTCCGGATAAGCTAAATCAACTTCTACTACATGACCCACATCATTATCTGATAGCCTAGAAATAAATTCAGAGGTATAAATTTCAAGATCTATCCACTGAAATTTTCCATAGGGGAGCTGTTGCGACATTGCCCAACCATATAAATTATTCGCATCGAAATCCATAAGGTATTTACTTGGCTTATTTGACGTGTAACTTTGAAGATAGTTAGCAATCGCATGTCGATAAGAACGCTGACATAAACCACCTCTAGCATTCTTGAAAAAATGAAATATATTAACATCTGTTAGAAGCTCTAACTTTATGTTTGTCATCTTTAACATGCCATGCCAAGATAAACCATTAGCAGTATAGTATTGACAAGGATCCAACTCATATATTTTGATACAAACTTTATGAAAATTCTCAAATATATCAGCCAACAAGAGAACATCACTCTGCAAATATAGAAGCATGTTATCTTTGAATGTATGCCAATTAAAGAGATTTTAAACTCTCACAGCACGCTGATAATCCTTTTCTTCACAATTGTCACAAGTCAGTTTATTATAGAATTCAGTGATTGGTGGAAGAGAAAAATCTTTAAGACGTTCCCACGAATCAAGATAATTATAGGGAAATACGCCTTTTCTGAGCATTAAATTAAACGATTCATCATTTGTGAAAAATTTCCTATTAATATTACAATCATCTGTTGTTAAATTTTTTGCTAAAGACTCCATACTAGATTGAAGAAAATGATTTGAATGTAGAAATCTCATTTGAAATGAATTACGTGAATTTAATTGAATCCACTTTGTAAGTGAAATATAGTTTTCCTTATTAAGAGGAATTATTTTAATTGCAACGGGAATTGCTCCCAAACTTTTCACGAACAAATTGCAATCATAACCAGAAAAGTTGTGTAGCATTCTTCTTCTTCTTCTTCTTGTGGCGCTACAGTCCGGGGTGGACCTGGGCCTCAACCAACATGCCTCTCCAGCCAGCACGATCTTTCGCCAGCTGTCTCCAGTTGCGCACTCCAAGTTGGTTGAGGTCCTTCTCCAATTGTGTGCGTCACTTCAGTCTAGGTCGTCCTCTGTTGCGTTGTCCCAATGGCTCGGATTCAAAGACTTTTCGGGCCGGAGCAGTGGTGTCCATACGCTCTACATGGCCTAGCCATCTTAAGCGTTGTATCCGTAGACGCTTAACCAGGCGCATGTCGCTGTACAGCCTATAGAGTTCGTCATTAAATCTTCTCCTCCAGATGCCATAAACGCAAACAGGACCAAAAATCGCACGCAAAACTTTTCTCTCGAAAAGGCTAAGGGCTTCCTCATCCGCCTTTGCTAACGTCCAAGATTCTGCGCCATATAGTAGGACGGGGATGATCAAGCTGTTATATAAAGCTAGTTTAGTCCTTCGAGAGAGGGCTTTATTACTCAATTGCCTCTTGATCCCAAAGAAACAGCGGTTGGCAAGAGTGATTCTGCGTTTGTGTAGCATTATTGGAAGGAATTTTGGTATTTTAAAATCAAAATAACACTGTGAGTGAGCAGGTCCTCTATATCTTCCAGTGAAATGACAGTGATCTCTAACTCTTGTATCAGATTCCTTAAAACTATTCATACATATAGTGCATATAGATGATGTGTGCTACAGGATGTTTTCATTGTCATCGAGTGGATACATTGGTTTCGGCTTCATTATAACATTCTGATAAAGTTCCTTGAGAACAATAACCAGCATTTCTACAAACATATCCGGTGCATTTTCCCCTAAAAAGAATATATTAATATAGATTCTTTCTTTGAAATATTTTCTTAAAATCGTTTCATCGAATGAAAACTTTATGTAGTATGAAAATGCACAAGGTATGTGCTGCTGTACATCTATTGTTAACGAAATTTCGGGATTATGTGGGCAATGACTCACTAGTCTTAGAATTTATTCAAAATCAGCATACACAACAAAGGGAACTTGTAGCTGTTTTTTATGTGATTTGAATTCAACGAAATTCTCACCTTCCTTTCGCATTATTGTTATATGTCTACAACATTCACTTTTATGTTTCTCTAACATAGAAAGAGTGCGAAAGTTTTGTAAACAACCATCACATATATGTATTTGATTTTTTCTTTTTGTTATTTGTCTTCTCACTATTGTCAATATAAACATAATGCTTTGTATTGCCATCCTCACCCTCACACTAAAGCACATTTATATGTTTCGATTTTTCCTCTTGCGTATGATAATATGGTCCAATGATATTATATTCATATCCCTTTGCACTGTTTTCATAACCAAAAACTTTAACACTGATATCAGGATTATTCATTTCGAATATCTTCACATCATTGACTTTTAAAGGAAATTTCATATTTTCAAAATTGAGAATTATACCATTTAATAATAATAATTGTTGGCGCTACAGTCCAAAGGGGGACCAGGGCCTAGCTATTTCATCAACTACCCGTGTTGTGCGCGCTTCTGTTCTCTCACGAGTAGAAGGGACCTACGGTTTTTTGACTACTCCGAACGGCGAAATTAGAGAAGCTTTCTTAGACAGTTATTACTCTGGTGGTGGTGGTGCCGTGAAAAATTCGAAAAATTGGTGTTGAGCTGGGAATCGAACCTTCGGCGTGTGAGCGTCGCACTCTACCCACTACTCCACGGGGACCACAATTTTACCATTTACTTCAATTAATTGCGCCGATATATAATTTATTTTATAAACAGATGTTCTGATATTATTAACTGTAACATTTTCATCAAGAGCTGATATATGATACCCATGTAAAACAAAATTCATCATTATTTTGAATGTTTACACAGGTTTTCTTTTTTTGTAAATATGCAGGTAATTTAAAATATTCGGAAGCTCGCATAGCTTGATATTTATTAATATTGGCTTCGATGCGCAAAAATCTAACCAAAGCCCATCTACTGTCTTTCTCTTGAAACTCCTCTAATTCGGTTTTCAGATCGTCTATCATGTTGTTCAATTGTGTTGGAATATCCTCAGTTGATACAATTATACACATCTTAGTTTGCATGGTTTTTATACTTGCAATCATATCATCATTATCACCACCATCACCATCCCCACTACCATTAGTTGAATACTTCACAAATTCACAATATAATTCTATGCTGAATTTCAAATAAATCATGGTCTCCAATTCATTTGTTATCAGCTCCGTTATCAAAAGTTGATTTTCTTAAACAATACTTTGCTATCTAATATGCTCTCATCTTTATTGCTAATTGAAAATGATTTACTTCGATTCTTAAAAGCCCTCTCTATACATGTCACCATTTCTCTGAGAAACTTTTGTGTTTTTTCCTTGTGAGCGTTTTTTCTTTGATGACTAGATCAATATCGTGGAACCACATTTATTTCACAGGTCGCATATCTTCTATACACAGTTGGCTTAAATTTTCTTACTACTGCATCACCTATTACCGGTATTGTTGCTGCCAGTGTTTGCGGAGAAAATTCGATTGCAGACGATTGCTTTTGTTGACCTCTAATCAAATTGATATGCCTCACAAATGATGACTTTTCGTACAATTTTTTGGTGATATCGAAAGTATGAGAAACTATATCTCACACGCCACCACATAAAAAATATTATCATAATAAACATAAGATTGAACCTAATGAACCACACCTTAAATGATCATGAAATACTGAATCTTACACGTAACCACAAAAAAATATTCTCACAATAAAGTTATTTTGTACTCTAACAGTCCTTCGTTTGGGTGATGATCACAGCTTTTTTTGGTCATACTGCTTCTATATTGTTGATAAGTGAAACCTTCACATGTCTGCAAATACACATTTTTTTTTTGATAGACCACAGTTAATTCTACAAATATTTCAGTGAAACTAACGCTAATTCAAAGTCATACATTTAATCATTTCATATGTCCCCTAACATATTTTTTGTCAGACCACAATTAATTTACAGATAATACACTGTATAGTAAATCTCACATGTCACCCTTAAAAAAAAAAAACATATTCTCACAATAAACATTCTTCTTCTTCTACTTATTGCTGATAAGCGTCACTACCAAAGCCGCGTCCCAAATACACGCCACTCTTATACACACACTCATTTCAAGAAGCCAACTCAACAATCAACTCGCATGAAAAAAAAACCCATAGAAAACACTAATCGTTCTTGTATGGAAAAAGTGAGCCAGAACTCTCACAAACTAACTACTATCGTATTATTTATTATGGGCCGAATGGGCTAAAAGTTATTTCCAATTTTAAACCATTCGATGGTCAATCCAGTAGATATGAATAGACTTTTATGTAAATTATAAGTAGTAAAAATTTAGTAAAAAACACCACAAGTCTCTGTAAATTCTTTGTTTTCCTATAATTGTTCGACCCGATTTTAAAAATGCATTGCAAATTCATTACAAATGTGGTAAGTTGGTGATTGTTTTTCAATTCTTATATAATGTTTCCTTCTTCAAGTAGAGTAACTCGAGCCGTTAGTTGTATATAAACATATATTTTTTTTGTTTTAGAATTCGTAATAAACATTTATAATTTTTTTTTTAATTCGTTTAGACATTCAAGCCAGATAACACCCGAAAGAAGTTATGTTGAAATCTTTGCTGAGGACAATATTTTAATTGCGTATGATATCCTTCATTTGTCACAGAGTGAAGAGTAACAAACCTATGACAAACACATGGATCTCCTGTCTGTTCTAATCCCATTCACTTCTCCGCTGATGACAGTATCAATATCTTTTCATATTCCCATAACTTGTTTGACCCGCCTTAAAAAGTTTATTGCAATTTGCTGAGGACAGTATTTAAATTGCGTATGAAATCCTTCACTTCTCACAGAGTGCAAAATATCGAAACTAACACAAACACGTGGATCTCCTGTGTGTAGCTTCTTATCCCATTCACTTCTCCGCTGATGACAGCGAGCGATAAAATTTATAGGTAATCGCTATTTCAACAACTCCCTCCAGGAATTCACTCCCAATGCCCGTCTCACTAGGAATGCCCGCTCGATCACCCTTGAACCCACCTTAGAACGTACAGTTTAGTTTAGTGACGCGGTCTTCAGCCGCACCACACGAATATGGAATGCTCTTTCCAGCCCAACTTCCACCTCCATTACAATATCTTCCTCTTCTTTCCTCCTTTCTTTCTCTTCCTCTATACCTTCGGCCCGTGCTGTGACTTAATCACAATCTTCTCCTTCTTGTGGCGCTACAGTCCAGGGCGGACCTGGGCCTCAACCAACTTTTGAAAAAACTAAGGGCTTCCTCATCCGCTTTTGCTAACGTCCAAGTTTTTATATATAAAGCGAGCCTAGTCCTTCGAGAGAGGGCTTCATTTCTCAATTGCCTCTTGAGCACAAAGAAATAGCGATGTGCAAGAGTAGTTATATTGTTGGTGTCCCTATTTACCGCGGAGCCGAGGAAGACGGTGTGACGCTCTGTCCGAGACGCCGATGTTGTGTGTTCTTCCTTGATGACAGCATGTACTTTGCCCTCATTAAGGACCAGACCCAGTTTAGTCGCTTCAGTGTTAGCATACGCCTCATTAACAACTCGATGTGTTCACCCGATTACGTCAATGTCATCAGCTTAAGCTAGTAATTGAATTGACTTTTGAAAGATCGTGCCTCTTGTGTTGACTTGTGAGTTACGCAAGTTAAATAATTGGTCATAAACCATACTTCAATGCGATATTGCTTGTGTTCACACATTTCGTTATTGACTCATTACATTGGGCAATCATCATCACCTTTATGTTGACCCATTAAAGTGACAATGTCCGAGAATGAAAAAACTAAACCAATGCATTCGGTTAACCTATTCTGAAATATTGCGAAATGGGAACACAAGCAAGGGAATTGCCGACTCCAGAATGTTGCAGAAATAGGTATAGTAGTTCTTCTGTTTGAATATACCTTCTTCTGGCATTTGTAGATTTTTGTAGTTCAGTTGTAAGAATAACTCACCAATGAATAGTACGGTGCAGCCCAGCAAAAATAATAAAATATTGTAGACTCTTATAATAGCTAGGAAATAATAAAAGCCTTAACCAAAAAAGAATAAGTCTGCAAATATTTATTTGGCGCAGTCGTAATATGTAACCCTGTAAAGCGAAGTTAAGACAGAAACAAAAAAGACAACGGCAGAGAACCACAAAATGTCAGAAGTGACAAACTGCGAAATTTTAAATAGCCTAATGGCTATAGTTGGCAGAATTCCACCGGCTAGTTTTGGTGGTCATGTACTGACAGAAATTCAATACTTGCCCGAATTCGATGGAGACAGCAAAAAGCTGACTCAATTCTTATCAATGGTGGACAACCACCTCGAAAATTAAAGTGGAAATGCCCAAGCCACATGGAGGATAATTCAGCACACGAAGATCAAAGGACGAGCCATTTAGCTACTCCAAGTCAACAATGTGAGCATATGGGAGCAAGCGAAGGAGCTCTTCTGACAGCATTACCGGCCCATAATTAGCAACACCGATTTGACGAGGGAGATACTAAATATGAAAGTGAGTTCCGTTTATGATTTAGTCCATAAAATAGAATATCTTTTAAATAGTCAATACATATGTAATATTTTCCGATAACCAGGAACAAGGAAGAACGTTGTTTCATAACATTATTATTAGTAAATTAAGAGAAATTACCTTAGGTAATTTAGCTAGGGAATTAAGAAAACAATATGAAATGAAAAATATAAAAAGGATTTTATTTACATACATTGACCATGACGAAGGGAATGTAAAGACCGCTTATCAGTATATACAGCAACCACCCCAATGGAGGTACCAGTTCCCACGGAACAAAGGGCTAGGGAAAATTTTAGGAACCCAGGAAGTAGTGTTAGAAATAATGTAGTCACAAGTAGCAGAACTTCTGGGAACATTAGAAAAAATAATAATTACCATCCGAATGTGCCAAGACAGACAAGAAATCTGTCTTACTATCAACAGTCACTGGATAGCAATAACGTACAAGCTGACCAGGAACGCATCAGACAAGAAATCAATTCAGTATAACCACCGGTTTTTCTGAATGGAGCCTCGGACATTTAATGACAGTAGGTGTCAATATTCAAAATCAAAAACATTGTGTTCTCATAGATACAGGTAGTGCTATGACCATTGTAAACGCTAATAAACTTGACAAGACACCATACAAAGTTCTACAAAATCGTTGTTGAAATTAAGACCATAAATAGTATAAGGCCAAATGACAAATATAATCCTATCTTCGGCAGCCTCAATCGCGAAGAACAAACAGCATTAGCCCCCCTTCTTGAAGAATTCCAAGACATCCAATATCGGGATGGCGACCAATTAACTCATACTTCGACGATAAGGCACGAGATACACCTAAAGGAAAACAAATCCATTCGCTCAAAATTATATAAATTGCCGAAGAAACACGAAGATGAAGTCGTTAAGCAAATTGTCGACATGGAGCGACAGTTCATAATAATGCAAAGTCAGAGCAAATACGCTTCCCCCATTGTGGTTGTTGCAAAGCAGCCAAACCAAAATGGCCAGGTGCAATACCGCATTTGTGTTGATTATAGAGAATTGTATGGAATGACCAAAGATGGTTTCCGGTTTCCTATACCAAATATAGAAAACCTCTTCGACAAGTTAGGGAAATCAATCTATTTTTCAATGCTAGATTTAGCAAAAGGATATCATCAAATACTATTGCACCCGAATGATACCGCAAAAACTGTATTTATAACTCCACAAGGTTTATACGAATATATTCGTATGCCTTTTGGCCTTAAAAATGCCCCAGCATAAATAAAACCTCCCTGAAAGATTTGACAGCGGAATTCATAAAGCCGAATCCTAACAAATAGAAGCAATTAAAACTCTTCCGCCTCAAAGAACAGAGAAACAACTAAGAAGTTTTCTAGGAGCTTCAGGGTATTACAAGAAATTCGTACAGAATTATGCACAAATAGCATATGCCATCACTAGGTATCTTAAAATGGACACCAAAATTAACGTAAATGACCCAGAGTATGTCAACGCATTTGAGATCCTTAAATTATTTAATTGTGTATGAAATCCTTCATTTCTCACAGAGTGAAGAATATCGAACCTAAGACAAACATGTGGATCTCCTGTCTGTAACTTCTAATCCCATTCACTTCTCCGCTGATGACAGTATCAATAGCTTTTCATATTCCTATAACTTGTTTGACCCGACTTAAAAAGTTCATTGCAAATGCCGCTAAATGGTGATTGTTTTTCAATTCTTATATAATGTTTCCTTCTTCAAGTAGAGTAACTCTAGGCGTTAGTTGTATATAGACATATATTTTATTTGTTTTACAATTCTTAATAAACATCTATAAAATTTTTTTTATTCGTTTCGACATTCACTCCGGACAACACCCGAAGGAAGGTATGTTGAAATCTTTGTTGAGGACAATATTTTAATTCCGTATGTTATCCTTTATATGTCACAGAGTGAAGAGTAACAAACCTAAGACAAACACATGGATCTCCTGTCTGTAACTTCTAGTCCCATTCACTTCTCCGCTGATGACAGTATCAATAGCTTTTCGTATTTGTTCCTCGGCTTCCGACCCCCTCTTTGGACATAGTTATGTATGCTAAGCTCATTAACTTTCTATCTTGAAAGCATAATGGATTGGGGTAAAAAGAACAGAGTAGAATTTGATGCCTCCAAAACTCAATGCTATCTATTGTCACTCAAGCAATCTCAAAATAGCCAGCCATTATCTATAAATGACTCCTGCGTGGTTGAAACCTTTCCATTCTCAGTATTAGTATCAATTCAATACTAAGTTGGAAAAATCATATATTCGAGATCGCCAAAAATGCAGCAAAATGTTTTGGTGTCTTAAAGCGACGCAAGAAATATTTCACTCCTTTTGACTTGGCAAAGCTTATGTATATCTGGTTTAGTGCTCCTAAGATCTCTCTGCACTTACTAGATAGAATCCAACAGCGAGCGATAAAAATTATAGGTAATCGCTATTTGAACAACTCCCTCCAGGAATTCACTCCCAATGCCCGCCTCACTAGGAATGCCCGCTCGATCACCCTTGAACCCACCTTAGAACGTACAGTTTAGTTTAGTGACTCAGTTTTCAACCGCACCACACGAATATGGAAAGATCTTTCCAGCCCAACTTCCACCTCCATTACAATCCACAGGATTTAAAATCTTTTGCTTACGTCCAAGTTTCCGCGCCATAAAGTAGGGCTGGGATAATCAAGCTCTTATATAAAGCGAGCCTAGTCCTTCGAGAGAGGGCTTCATTTCTCAATTGCTCCTTGAGCCCAAAGAAATAGCGATGTGCAAGAGTGGTTATATTGTTGTTGTCCTATTTACCGCGGAGCTGAGGAAGACGGTGTGACGATCTGTCCGAGAAGCCGATGTTGTGTGTGGTTCTTTGATGACAGCATGTACTTCGTTTTGCCCTCATTAACAACCAGACCCAGTTTAGTCGCTTCAGTGTTAGCATACATTGACAACTCGATGTGTTCACCCGATTACGTCAATGTCATCAGCTTAAGCTAGTAATTGAATTGACTTTTGAAAGATCGTGCTTCTTGTGTTGACTTGTGAGTTACGCAAGTTAAGTATTGGTCATAATACCATACTTCAATGCGATATTGCTCGTGTTCACACATTTCGTCATTGACTCATTACATTGGGAACTGCACTCAGTGCAAAACAAAAAGTTGGCATCATCACTTTTGTGTTGACCCATTAAAGTGACAATGTCCTGGAATGGAAAATGCATTCGGTTAACATATTCTGAAATATTGTGAAATGGTAACACCAGCAAGGGAATTGCCGACTCCAGAACGTTTCAGAAATAGGTAAAGTAGTTCTTCTGTTTGAATATACCTTCTTCTGGCATTTGTAGATTTTTGTAATTCAGTTGTAAGAATAACTCACCAATGAATAAATAATAAAATATTGTAGACTCTTATAATAGCTAAGAAATAATAAAAGCCTTAACCAAAAAAGAATAAGTCTGCAAATACTTATTTGGCGCAGTTGTAATATGTCACCTTGTAAAGCGAAGTTAAAACAGAAACAAAAAAAGACAACGGCAGAGAACCAAAAAATGTCAGAAGTGACAAACCGCCTAATGGCTATATTTGGCAGAATTCCACCGGCTAGTTTTGGTGGTCATGTACTGACAGAAATTCAATACTTGCCCGAATTCGATGGAGCAAAAAGCTGACTCAATTCTTATCAATGGTAGACAACCACCTCGAAAATTCAAGTGGAAATGCATAAGCCACATGGAGGATAATTTAGCAGACGAAGATCAAAGGACGAGCCATGGAACTTCTCCAAGTCAACAATGTGAGCAAAGGGGAGCAAGCGAAGGAGCTCTTCAGACAGCATTACCGGCCCATAATTAGCAACACCGATTTGACGAGGGAGATACTAAATATGAAAGTGAGTTCCGTTTATGATTTACTCCATAAAATAGAATATCTTTTAAATAGTCAATACATATGTAATATTTTCCGATAACCAGGAACAAGGAAGAACGTTGTTTCATAACATTATTAGTAGTAAATTAAGAGAAATTACCTTAGGTAATTTAGCTAGGGAATTAAGAAAACAATATGAAATGAAAAATATAAAAAGGATTTTATTTACATACATTGATCATGACGAAGGGAATGTAATGACCGCTTATCAGTATATACAGCAACCACCCCAATGGAGGTACCAGTTCCCACGGAACAAAGGGTTAGGGAAAATTTTAGGAACCCAGGAAGTAGTGTTAGAAATAATGTAGTCACAAGTAGCAGAACTTCTGTGAACATTAGAAAAAATAATAATTACCATCCGAATGTGCCAAAACAGACAAGAAATCTGTCTTACTATCAACAGTCACTGGATAGCAATAACGTACAGGCTGAAAAGGAACCCATCAGACAAGAAATGAATTCAGTATAACCACCGGTTTTTCTGAATGGAGCCTCGGACATTTAATGACAGTAGGTGTCAATATTCAAAATCAAAAACATTGTGTTCTCATAGATACAGGTAGTGCTATGACCATTGTAAACGCTAATAAACTTGACATGACACCATACAAAGTTCTACAAAAACGTTGTTGAAATTAAGACCATAAATAGTATAAGCCCCAAATGACAAATATAATCCTATCTTCGGAAGCCTCAATCGCGAAGAACAAACAGCATTAGCCCCCCTTCTTGAAGAATTCCAAGACATCAAATATCGGGATGGCGACCAATTAACTTATACTTCGACGATAAGGCACGAGATACACCTAAAGGAAAACAAACCCATTCGCTCAAAATTATATTTAATTTGCGGAAGAAACACGAAGATGAAGTCCTTAAGCAAATTGTCGACATGGAGCGATAGGGCATAATAATGCAAAGTCAGAGCAAATACGCTTCCCCGATTGTGGTGGTTGCAAAGCAGCCAAACCAAAATGAACAGATGCAATACCGCATTTGCGTTGATTAAAGAGAATTGTATGGAATGACCAAAGATGGTTTCCGGTTTCCTATACCAAATATAGAAAACCTCTTCGACAAGTTAGGGAAATCAATCTATTTTTCAATGCTAGATTTAGCAAAAGGATATCATCAAATACTAATGCACCCAAATTATACCGCAAAAACTGTATTTATAACTCCACAAGGTTTATACGAATATATTCGTATGCCTTTTGGCCTTAAAAATGCTCCAGCATAAATAAAACCTCCCTGAAAGAGCACTTGAAAACTCTCAGAGATATTTTCAAAATTCTGCGAAGTCACAATTTAAAGCTACAAATTGGCAAATGTTCATTTCTCAAGAAAGAAACAGAGTTTTAAGGTCACATTTTGACAGCGGAAGTCATAAAGCCGTATCCTAACAAATAGAAGCAATTAAAACTCTTCCGCCTCCAAGAACAGTGAAACAACTAAGAAGTTTTCTAGGAGCTTCAGGGTATTACAGGAAATTCGTACAGAATTATGCACAAATAGCATATGCCATCACTAGGTATCTTAAAATGGACACCAAAATTAACGTAAATGACCCAGAGTATGTCAACGCATTTGAGATCCTTAAATTATTTAATTGTGTATGAAATCCTTCATTTCTCACAGAGTGAAGAATATCGAACCTAAGACAAACATGTGGATCTCCTGTCTGTAACTTCTAATCCCATTCACTTCTCCGCTGATGACAGTATCAATAGCTTTTCATATTCCTATAACTTGTTTGACCCGACTTAAAAAGTTCATTGCAAATGCCGCTAAATGGTGATTCTTTTTCAATTCTTATATAGTGTTTCCTTCTTCAAGTAGAGTAACTCTAGCCGCTAGTTGTATATAAACATATATTTTATTTGTTTTAGAATTCTTAATAAACATTTATACAATTTTTTTTATTCGTTTCGACATTCACTCCGGACAACACCCGAATGAAGGTATGTTGAAATCTTTGCTGAGGACAATATTTTAATTCCGTATGATATTCTTTAAATGTCACAGAGTGAAGAGTAACAAACCTAAGACAAACACATGGATCTCCTGTCTGTAACTTCTAGTCCCATTAACTTCTCCGCTGATGACAGTATCAATAGCTTTTCGTATTTGTTCCTCGGCTTCCGACCCCTTCTTTGGACATAGTTATGTATGCTAAGCTCATTAACTTTCGATCTTGAAAGCATAATGGATTCGGGTAAAAAGAACAGAGTAGAATTTGATGCCTCCAAAACTCAATGCTATCTATTGTCACTCAAGCAATCTCAAAATAGCCAGCCATCATCTATAAATGACTCCTGCGTGGTTAAAACCTTTCCATTCTCAGTATTAGTATCAATTCAATACTAAGTTGGAAAAATCATATATTCGAGATCGCCAAAAATGCAGCAAAATGTTTTGGTGTCTTAAAGCGACGCAAGAAATATTTCACTCCTTTTGACTTGGCAAAGCTTATGTATATCTGGTTTAGTGCTCCTAAGATCTCTCTGCACTTACTAGATAGAATCCAACAGCGAGCGATAAAAATTATAGGTAATCGCTATTTGAACAACTCCCTATAGGAATTCACTCCCAATGCCCGCCTCACTAGGAATGCCCGCTCGGTCACCCTTGAACCCACCTTAGAACGTACATTTTAGTTTAGTGACTCAGTTTTCAACCGAATATGGAATGCTCTTTCCAGCCCAACTTCCACCTCCATTACAATCCACAGTATTTAAAACCAATGTGCATCGGTTCCTCCTTTCTTTCTTTTCCTCTATATCTTCGGCCCGTGCTGTGACTTAATCACAATCTTTTTCTTCTTGTGGCGCTACAGTCCAGGGCGGACCTGGGCCTCAACCAACTTGCCTCTGTAGCCAGTACAATCTTTCGTCAGCTGCCTCCAGTTGCCTCCAAGTTGGTTGAGGTTCTTTTCTACTTGTGTGCGCCAACGTTCAGATCCAAAGATTTTTCGGGCCCGAGCAGTGGTGTTCATACGCTGTACATGGCCTAGCCATCTTAAGTGTTGTAGCACGATTGACCAGGTGCATGTCGCTGTAGAGTCCAAAGAAATAACGATGTGCAAGAGTGGTTATATTGATGTTGTCCTATTTACCGCGGAGCCGAGGAAGACGGTGTGACGCTCTGCCCTAGACGCCGATGTTGTGTGTTCTTCCTTGATGACAGCATGTACTTCGTTTTGCCCTCATTAACAACCAGACCCAGTTTAGTCGCTTCAGTGTTAGCATACGCCTCATTGACAACTCGATGGTAAGCTTAAGCTAGTAAATGATTTGACTTTTGAAAGATCGTGCTTCTTGTGTTGACTTGTGAGTTACGTTAGTTAAGTATTGGTCATAATACCATACTTCAATGCGATATTGCTTGTGTTCACACATTTCGTCATTGCAAGACAAAAAGTTGGCATCATCACTTTTATGTTGACCCATTAAAGTGACAATGTCCTTGAATGAAAAATGCATTCGGTTAACCTATTCTGAAATATTGTGAAATGGGAACACCAGCAAGGGAATTGCCGACTCCAGAATGTTGCAGAAATAGGTAAAGTAGTTCTTCTGTTTGAATATACCTTCTTCTGGCATTTGTAGATTTTTGTAATTCAGTTGTAAGAATAACTCACCAATGAATAAATAATAAAATATTGTAGACTCTTATAATAGCTAAGAAATAATAAAAGCCTTAACCAAAAAAGAATAAGTCTGCAAATACTTATTTGGCGCAGTTGTAATATGTCACCTTGTAAAGCTAAGTTTAAACAGAAACAAAAAAGACAACGGCAGAGAACCAAAAAATGTCAGAAGTGACAAACCGCGAAATTTTAAATAGCCTAATGGTTATGTATGGCAGAATTCCACCGGCTAGTTTGGGTGGTCATGTACTGACAGAAATTCAATACTTGCCCGAATTCGATGGAGCAAAAAGCTGACTCAATTCTTATCAATGGTGGACAACCACCTCGAAAATTCAAGTGGAGATGCCCAAGCCACATGGAGGATAATTCAGCAGACAAAGACCAAAGGACGAGCCATGGAGCTTCTCCAAGTCAAAAATGTGAGCAAATGGGAGCAAGCGGAGGAGCTCTTCAGACAGTATTACCGGCCCATAATTAGCAACACCGATTTGACGAGGGAGATACTAATTATGAAAGTGAGTTCCGTTTATGATTTAGTCCATAAAATAGAATATCTTTTAAATAGTCAATACATATGTAATATTTTCCGATAACCAGGAACAAGGAAGAACGTTGTTTCATAACATTATTAGTAGTAAATTAAGAGAAATTACCTTTGGTAATTTAGCTAGAGAATTAAGAACACAATATGAAATGAAAAATATAAAAAGGATTTTATTTACATACATTGATTATGACGAAGGGAATGTAAAGACCGCTTATCAGTATATACAGCAACCACCCCAATGGAGGTACCAGTTCCCAGGGAACAAAGGGCTATGGAAAATTTTAGGAACCCAGGAAGTAGTGTTAGAAATAATGTAGTCACAAGTAGCAGAACTTCTGGGAACATTAGAAAAAATAATAATTACCATCCGAATGTGCCAAGACAGACAAGAAATCTGTCTTACTATCAACAGCCACTGGATAGCAATAACGTATAGGCTGACCAGGAACGCATCAGACAAGAAATCAATTCAGTATAACCACCGGCTTTTCTGAATGGAGCCTCGGACATTTAATGACAGTAGGTGTCAATATTCAAAATCAAAAACATTGTGTTCTCATAGATACAGGTAGTGCTATGACCATTGTAAACGCTAATAAACTTGACATGACACCATACAAAGTTCTACAAAAACGTTGTTGAAATTAAGACCATAAATACTATAAGCCCCAAATGACAAATATAATCCTATCTTCGGCAGCCTCAATCGCGAAGAACAAACAGCATTAGCCCCCCTTCTTGAAGAATTCCAAGACATCCAATATCGGGATGGCGACCAATTAACTCATACTTCGACGATAAGGCACGAGATACACCTAAAGGAAAACAAATCCATTCGCTCAAAATTATATAAATTGCCGAAGAAACACGAAGATGAAGTCGTTAAGCAAATTGTCGACATGGAGCGACAGGGCATAATAATGCAAAGTCAGAGAAAATACGCTTCCCCCATTGTGGTTGTTGCAAAGCAGCCAAACCAAAATGGCCAGGTGCAATACCGCATTTGTGTTGATTATAGAGAATTATATAGAATGACCAAAGATGGTTTCCGGTTTCCTATACCAAATATAGAAAACCTCTTCGACAAGTTAGGGAAATCAATCTATTTTTCAATGCTAGATTTAGCAAAAGGATATCATCAAATACTATTGCACCCGAATGATACCGCAAAAACTGTATTTATAACTCCACAAGGTTTATACGAATATATTCGTATGCCTTTTGGCCTTAAAAATGCCCCAGCATAAATAAAACCTCCCTGAAAGAGCACTTGAAAACTCTCAGAGATATTTTCAAAATTCTGCGAAGTTACAATTTTAAGCTACAAATTGGCAAATGTTCATTTCTCAAGAAAGAAACAGAGGTTTTAGGTCACATTTTGACAGCGGAATTCATAAAGCCGAATCCTAACAAATAGAAGCAATTAAAACTCTTCCGCCTTCAAGAACAGAGAAACAACTAAGAAGTTTTCTAGGAGCTTCAGGGTATTACAGGAATCTCGTACAGAATTATGCACAAATAGCATATGCCATCACTAGGTATCTTAAAATGGACACCAAAATTAACGTAAATGACCCAGAGTATGTCAACGCATTTGAGATCCTTAAATTATTTAATTGTGTATGCAATCCTTCATTTCTCACAGAGTGAAGAATATCGAACCTAAGACAAACATGTGGATCTCCTGTCTGTAACTTCTAATCCCATTCACTTCTCCGCTGATGACAGTATCAATAGCTTTTCATATTCCTATAACTTGTTTGACCCGACTTAAAAAGTTCATTGCAAATGCCGCTAAATGGTGATTGTTTTTCAATTCTTATATAATGTTTCCTTCTTCAAGTAGAGTAACTCTAGGCGTTAGTTGTATATAGACATATATTTTATTTGTTTTACAATTCTTAATAAACATCTATAAAATTTTTTTTATTCGTTTCGACATTCACTCCGGACAACACCCGAAGGAAGGTATGTTGAAATCTTTGTTGAGGACAATATTTTAATTCCGTATGTTATCCTTTATATGTCACAGAGTGAAGAGTAACAAACCTAAGACAAACACATGGATCTCCTGTCTGTAACTTCTAGTCCCATTCACTTCTCCGCTGATGACAGTATCAATAGCTTTTCGTATTTGTTCCTCGGCTTCCGACCCCCTCTTTGGACATAGTTATGTATGCTAAGCTCATTAACTTTCGATCTTGAAAGCATAATGGATTGGAGTAAAAAGAACAGAGTAGAATTTGATGCCTCCAAAACTCAATGCTATCTATTGTCACTCAAGCAATCTCAAAATAACCAGCCATAATCTATAAATGACTCCTGCGTGGTTGAAACCTTTCCATTCTCGGTACAGGTATCAATTCAATACTAAATTGGAAAGATCATATATTCATATATTTGCTGCCAAAAATGCAGCAAAATGTTTTGGTGTCTTAAAGCGACGCAAGAAATATTTCACTCCTTTTGACTTGGCAAAGCTTATGTATATCTGGTTTAGTGCTCCTAAGATCTCTCTGCACTTACTAGATAGAATCCAACAGCGAGCGATAAAAATTATAGGTAATCGCTATTTGAACAACTCCCTCCAGGAATTCACTCCCAATGCCCGCCTCACTAGGAATGCCCGCTCGATCACCCTTGAACCCACCTTAGAACGTACAGTTTAGTTTAGTGACTCAGTTTTCAACCGCACCACACGAATATGGAAAGATCTTTCCAGCCCAACTTCCACCTCCATTACAATCCACAGGATTTAAAATATTTTGCTTACGTCCAAGTTTCCGCGCCATAAAGTAGGGCTGGGATAATCAAGCTCTTATATAAAGCGAGCCTAGTCCTTCGAGAGAGGGCTTCATTTCTCAATTGCTCCTTGAGCCCAAAGAAATAGCGATGTGCAAGAGTGGTTATATTGTTGTTGTCCCTATTTACCGCGGAGCTGAGGAAGACGGTGTGACGCTCTGTCCGAGAAGCCGATGTTGTGTGTGGTTCTTTGATGACAGCATGTACTTCGTTTCGCCCTCATTAACGACCAAACCCAGTTCAGTTGCTTCAATGTTAGCATACGCCTCATTGACAGCTCGATGTGTTCGCCCGATTACGTCAATGTCATCAGCTAGTTAAGCTAGTAATTGAATTGACTTTTGAAAGATCGTGCCACTTGTGTTGACTTGTGAGTTACGCAAGTTAAGTATTGGTCATAATACCATACTTCAATGCGATATTGCTCGTGTTCACACATTTCGTCATTGACTCATTACATTGGGAACTGCACTCAGTGCAAAACAAAAAGTTGGCATCATCACTTTTGTGTTGACCCATTAAAGTGACAATGTCCTGGAATGAAAAATGCATTCGGTTAACATATTCTGAAATATTGTGAAATGGGAACACCAGCAAGGGAATTGCCGACTCCAGAACGTTTCAGAAAGAGGTAAAGTAGTTCTTCTGTTTGAATATACCTTCTTCTGGCATTTGTAGATTTTTGTAATTCAGTTGTAAGAATAACTCACCAATGAATAAATAATAAAATATTGTAGACTCTTATAATAGCTAAGAAATAATAAAAGCCTTAACCAAAAAAGAATAAGTCTGCAAATACTTATTTGGCGCAGTTGTAATATGTCACCTTGTAAAGCGAAGTTAAAACAGAAACAAAAAAAGACAACGGCAGAGAACCAAAAAATGTCAGAAGTGACAAACCGCCTAATAGCTATATTTGGCAGAATTCCACCGGCTAGTTTTGGTGGTCATGTACTGACAGAAATTCAATACTTGCCCGAATTCGATGGAGCAAAAAGCTGACTCAATTCTTATCAATGGTAGACAACCACCTCGAAAATTCAAGTGGAAATGCATAAGCCACATGGAGGATAATTTAGCAGACGAAGATCAAAGGACGAGCCATGGAGCTTCTCCAAGTCAACAATGTGAGCAAAGGGGAGCAAGCGAAGGAGCTCTTCAGACAGCATTACAGGCCCATAATTAGCAACACCGATTTCACGAGGGAGATACTAAATATGAAAGTGAATTCCGTTTATGATTTAGTCCATAAAATAGAATATCTTTTAAATAGTCAATACATATGTGATATTTTCCGATAACCAGGAACAAGGAAGAACGTTGTTTCATAACATTATTAGTAGTAAATTAAGAGAAATTACCTTAGGTAATTTAGCTAGGGAATTAAGAACACAATATGAAATGAAAAATATAAAAAGGATTTTATTTACATACATTGATTATGACGAAGGGAATGTAATGACCGCTTATCAGTATATACAGCAACCACCCCAATGGAGGTACCAGTTCCCACGGAACAAAGGGTTAGGGAAAATTTTAGGAACCCAGGAAGTAGTGTTAGAAATAATGTAGTCACAAGTAGCAGAACTTCTGTGAACATTAGAAAAAATAATAATTACCATCCGAATGTGCCAAAACAGACAAGAAATCTGTCTTAACAGTCACTGGATAGCAATAACGTACAGGCTGACCAGGAACCCATCAGACAAGAAATGAATTCAGTATAACCACCGGTTTTTCTGAATGGAGGCTCGGACATTTAATGACAGTAGGTGTCAATATTCAAAATCAAAAACATTGTGTTCTCATAGATACAGGTAGTGCTATGACCATTGTAAACGCTAATAAACTTGACATGACACCATACAAAGTTCTACAAAAACGTTGTTGAAATTAAGACCATAAATAGTATAAGCCCCAAATGACAAATATAATCCTATCTTCGGCAGCCTCAATCGCGAAGAACAAACAGCATTAGCCCCCCTTCTTGAAGAATTCCAAGACATCCAATATCGGGATGGCGACCAATTAACTCATACTTCGACGATAAGGCACGAGATACACCTAATGGAAAACAAATCCATTCGCTCAAAATTATATAAATTGCCGAAGAAACACGAAGATGAAGTCGTTAAGCAAATTGTCGACATGGAGCGACAGGGCATAATAATGCAAAGTCAGAGCAAATACGCTTCCCCCATTGTGGTTGTTGCAAAGCAGCCAAACCAAAATGGCCAGGTGCAATACCGCATTTGTGTTGATTATAGAGAATTGTATGGAATGACCAAAGATGGTTTCCGGTTTCCTATACCAAATATAGAAAACCTCTTCGACAAGTTAGGGAAATCAATTTTTTTTTCAATGCTAGATTTAGCAAAAGGATATCATCAAATACTATTGCACCCGAATGATACCGCAAAAACTGTATTTATAACTCCACAAGGTTTATACGAATATATTCGTATGCCTTTTGGCCCTAAAAATGCCCCAGCATAAATAAACCCTCCCTGAAAGAGCACTTGAAAACTCTCAGAGATATTTTCAAAATTCTGCGTCACAATTTAAAGCTACAAATTGGCAAATGTTCATTTCTCAAGAAAGAAACAGAGTTTTTAGGTCACATTTTGACAGCGGAATTCATAAAGCCGAATCCTAACAAATAGAAGCAATTAAAACTCTTCCGCCTCCAAGAACAGAGAAACAACTAAGAAGTTTTCTAGGAGCTTCAGGGTATTACAGGAATCTCGTACAGAATTATGCTCAAATAGCATATGCCATCACTAGGTATCTTAAAATGTACACCAAAATTAACGTAAATGACCCAGAGTATGTCAACGCATTTGAGATCCTTAAATTATTTAATTGTGTATGAAATCCTTCATTTCTCACAGAGTGAAGAATATCGAACCTAAGACAAACATGTGGATCTCCTGTCTGTAACTTCTAATCCCATTCACTTCTCCGCTGATGACAGTATCAATAGCTTTTCATATTCCTATAACTTGTTTGACCCGACTTAAAAAGTTCATTGCAAATGCCGCTAAATGGTGATTCTTTTTCAATTCTTATATAGTGTTTCCTTCTTCAAGTAGAGTAACTCTAGCCGTTAGTTGTATATAAACATATATTTTATTTGTTTTAGAATTCTTAATAAACATTTATACAATTTTTTTTATTCGTTTCGACATTCACTCCGGACAACACCCGAATGAAGGTATGTTAAAAACTTTGCTGAGGACAATATTTTAATTCCGTATGATATCCTTTAAATGTCACAGAGTGAAGAGTAACAAACACATGGATCTCCTGTCTGTAACTTCTAGTCCCATTCACTTCTCCGCTGATGACAGTATCAATAGCTTTTCGTATTTGTTCCTCGGCTTCCGACCCCCTCTTTGGACATAGTTATGTATGCTAAGCTCATTAACTTTCGATCTTGAAAGCATAATGGATTGGGGTAAAAAGAACAGAGTAGAATTTGATGCCTCCAAAACTCAATGCTATCTATTGTCACTCAAGCAATCTCAAAATAGCCAGCCATTATCTATAAATGACTCCTGCGTGGTTGAAACCTTTCCATTCTCGGTATAAGTATCAATTCAATACTAAATTGGAAAGATCATATATTCATATATTTGCTGCCAAAAATGCAGCAAAATGTTTTGGTGTCTTAAAGCAACGCAAGAAATATTTCACTCCTTTTGACTTGGCAAAGCTTATGTATATCTGGTTTAGTGCTCCTAAGATCTCTCTGCACTTACTAGATAGAATCCAACAGCGAGCGATAAAAATTATAGGTAATCGCTATTTGAACAACTCCCTATAGGAATTCACTCCCAATGCCCGCCTCACTAGGAATGCCCGCTCGATCACCCTTGAACCCACCTTAGAACGTACAGTTTAGTTTAGTGACTCAGTTTTCAACCGCACCACACGAATATGGAAAGATCTTTCCAGCCCAACTTCCACCTCCATTACAATCCACAGGAGGTGCATCGCTGCCTCCTTTCTTTCTCTTCCTCTATACCTTCGGCCCGTGCTGTGACTTAATCACAATCTTCTTCTTCTTGTGGCGCTACAGTCCAGGGCGGGCCTGGGCCTCAACCAACTTGCCTCTCCAGCCAGTACAATCTTTCGTCAGCTGCCTCCAGCTGCCTCCAAGTTGGTTGAGGTCCTTCTCTACTTGTGTGCGCCAACGTTCAGATCCAAAGATTTTTCGGGCCCGAGCAGTGGTGTGCATACGTTGTACATGGCCTAGCCATCTTAAGCGTTGTAGCACGATTGACCAGGTGCATGTCGCTGTAGAGCCCATAGAGTTACGGTGCCAAAATTCGTACGCAAAAGTATTCTTTCGAAAACTTTTGCTTACGTCCAAGTTTCCGCGCCATAAAGTAGGGCTGGGATGATCAAGCTCTTATATAAAGCGAGCCTAGTCCTTCGAGAGAGGGCTTCATTTCTCAATTGCCTCTTGAGCCGAAAGAAATAGCGATGTGCAAGAGTGGTTATATTGTTGTTGTACCTGTTTACCGCGGAGCCGAGGAAGACGGTGTGAGGCTCTGTCCGAGACGCCGATGTTGTGTGATCTTCCTTGATGACAGCATGTACTTCGTTTCGCCCTCATTAACGACCAAACCCAGTTCAGTTGCTTCAATGTTAGCATACGCCTCATTGACAGCTCGATGTGTTCGCCCGATTACGTCAATGTCATCAGCTAGTTAAGCTAGTAATTGAATTGACTTTTGAAAGATCGTGCCACTTGTGTTGACTTGTGAGTTACGCAAGTTAAGTATTGGTCTTAATACCATACTTCAATGCGATATTGCTTGTGTTCACACATTTCGTCATTGACTCATTACATTGGGCACTGCATTCAGTGCAAAACAAAAAGTTGACATCATCACTTTTATGTTGACCCATTAAAGTGACAATGTCCGGGAATGAAAAATGCATTCGGTTAACCTATTCTGAAATATTGTGAAATGGGAACACAAGCAAGGGAATTGCCGACTCCAGAATGTTGCAGAAATATGTAAAGTAGTTCTTCTGTTTGAATATACCTTCTTCTGGCATTTGTAGATTTTTGTAATTCAGTTGTAAGAATAACTCACCAATGAATAAATAATAAAATATTGTAGACTCTAATAATAGCTTAGAAATAATAAAAGCCTTAACCAGAAAAGAATAAGTCTGCACATACTTATTTGGCGCAGTTGTAATATGTCACCTTGTAAAGCGAAGTTAAAACAGAAACAAAAAAGACAACGGCAGAGAACCAAAAAATGTCAGAAGTGACAAACCGCGAAATGTTAAATAGCCTAATGGTTATATTTGGCAGAATTCCACCGGCTAGTTTTGGTGGTCATGTACTGACAGAAATTCAATACTTGCCCGAATTCGATGGAGCAAAAAGCTGACTCTATTCTTATCAATGGTGGACAACCACCTCGAAAATTCAAGTGGAGATGCCCAAGCCACATGGAGGATAATTCAGCAGACGAAGATCAAAGGACGAGCCATGGAGCTTCTCCAAGTCAAAAATGTGAGCAAATGGGAGCAAGCGAAGGAGCTCTTCAGACAGCATTACAGGCCCATAATTAGCAACACCGATTTGACGAGGGAGATACTAAATATGAAAGTGAGTTCCGTTTATGATTTAGTCCATAAAATAGAATATCTTTTAAATAGTCAATACATATGTAATATTTTCCGATAACCAGGAACACGGAAGAACGTTGTTTCATAACATTATTATTAGTAAATTAAAAGAAATTACCTTGGGTAATTTAGCTGGGGAATTAAGAAAACAATATGAAACGAAAAATATAAAAAGAATTTTATTTACATACATTGATTATGACGAAGGGAATGTAAAGACCGCTTAACAGTATATACAGCAACCACCCCAATGGAAGTACCAGTTCCCAATGAACAAAAGGTTAGGGAAAATTTTAGGAACCCAGGAAGTAGTGTTAGAAATAATGTAGTCACAAGTAGCAGAACTTCTGGGAACATTAGAAAAAATAATAATTACCATCCGAATGTGCCAAAACAGACAAGAAATCTGTCTTACTATCAACAGTCACTGGATAGCAATAACGTACAGGCTGACCAGGAACCCATCAGACAAGAAATCAATTCAGTATAACCACCGGTTTTTCTGAATGGAGCCTCGGACATTTAATGACAGTAGGTGTCAATATTCAAAATCAAAAACATTGTGTTCTCATAGATACAGGTAGTGCTATGACCATTGTAAACGCTAGAAAACTTGCCATGACATCATACAAAGTTCTACAAAAACGCCAATTGAAATTAAGACCATAAATAGTATAAGCACCCAAATGACAAATATAATCCTATCTTCGGCAGCCTCAATCGCGAAGAACAAACAGCATTAGCCCCCCTTCTTGAAGAATTCCAAGACATCCAATATCGGGATGGCGACCAATTAACTCATACTTCGACGATAAGGCACGAGATACACCTAAAAAAAACAAATCCATTCGCTCAAAATTATATAAATTGCCGAAAAAACACGAAGATGAAGTCGTTAAGCAAATTGTCGACATGGAGCGACAGGGCATAATAATGCAAAGTCAGAGCAAATACGCTTCCCCCATTGTGGTTGTTGCAAAGCAGCCAAACCAAAATGGCCAGGTGCAATACCGCATTTGTGTTGATTATAGAGAATTGTATGGAATGACCAAAGATGGTTTCCGGTTTCCTATACCAAATATAGAAAACCTCTTCGACAAGTTAGGGAAATCAATCTATTTTTCAATGCTAGATTTAGCAAAAGGATATCATCAAATACTATTGCACCCGAATGATACCGCAAAAACTGTATTTATAACTCCACAAGGTTTATACGAATATATTCGTATGCCTTTTGGCCCTAAAAATGCCCCAGCATAAATAAACCCTCCCTGAAAGAGCACTTGAAAACTCTCAGAGATATTTTCAAAATTCTGCGAAGTCACAATTTAAAGCTACAAATTGGCAAATGTTCATTTCTCAAGAATGAAACAGAGTTTTTAGGTCACATTTTGACAGCGGAATTCATAAAGCCGAATCCTAACAAATAGAAGCAATTAAAACTCTTCTGCCTCCAAGAACAGAGAAACAACTAAGAAGTTTTCTAGGAGCTTCAGGGTATTACAAGAAATTCGTACAGAATTATGCACAAATAGCATATGCCATCACTAGGTATCTTAAAATGGACACCAAAATTAACGTAAATGACCCAGAGTATGTCAACGCATTTGAGATCCTTAAATTATTTAATTGTGTATGAAATCCTTCATTTCTCACAGAGTGAAGAATATCGAACCTAAGACAAACATGTGGATCTCCTGTCTGTAACTTCTAATCCCATTCACTTCTCCGCTGATGACAGTATCAATAGCTTTTCATATTCCTATAACTTGTTTGACCCGACTTAAAAAGTTCATTGCAAATGCCGCTAAATGGTGATTCTTTTTCAATTCTTATATAGTGTTTCCTTCTTCAAGTAGAGTAACTCTAGCCGTTAGTTGTATATAAACATATATTTTATTTGTTTTAGAATTCTTAATAAACATTTATACAATTTTTTTTATTCGTTTCGACATTCACTCCGGACAACACCCGAATGAAGGTATGTTAAAAACTTTGCTGAGGACAATATTTTAATTCCGTATGATATCCTTTAAATGTCACAGAGTGAAGAGTAACAAACACATGGATCTCCTGTCTGTAACTTCTAGTCCCATTCACTTCTCCGCTGATGACAGTATCAATAGCTTTTCGTATTTGTTCCTCGGCTTCCGACCCCCTCTTTGGACATAGTTATGTATGCTAAGCTCATTAACTTTCGATCTTGAAAGCATAATGGATTGGGGTAAAAGGAACAGAGTAGAATTTGATGCCTCCAAAACTCAATGCTATCTATTGTCACTCAAGCAATCTCAAAATAACCAGCCATTATCTATAAATGACTCCTGCGTGGTTGAAACCTTTCCATTCTCAGTATTAGTATCAATTCAATACTAAGTTGGAAAGATCATATATTCGAGATCGCCAAAAATGCAGCAAAATTTTTTGGTGTCTTAAAGCGACGCAAGAAATATTTCACTCCTTTTGACTTGGCAAAGCTTATGTATATCTGGTTTAGTGCTCCTAAGATCTCTCTGCACTTACTAGATAGAATCCAACAGCGAGCGATAAAAATTATAGGTAATCGCTATTTGAACAACTCCCTCCAGGAATTCACTCCCAATGCCCGTCTCACTAGGAATGCCCGCTCGATCACCCTTGAACCCACCTTAGAACGTACAGTTTAGTTTAGTGACTCAGTTTTCAACCGCACCACACGAATATGGAAAGATCTTTCCAGCCCAACTTCCACCTCCATTACAATCCACAGGAGGTGCATCGCTGCCTCCTTTCTTTCTCTTCCTCTATACCTTCGGCCCGTGCTGTGACTTAATCACAATCTTCTTCTTCTTGTGGCGCTACAGTCCAGGGCGGGCCTGGGCCTCAACCAACTTGCCTCTCCAGCCAGTACAATCTTTCGTCAGCTGCCTCCAAGTTGGTTGAGGTCCTTCTCTACTTGTGTGCGCCAACGTTCAGATCCAAAGATTTTTCGGGCCCGAACAGTGGTGTCCATACGCTGTACATGGCCTAGCCATCTTAAGCGTTGTAGCACGATTGACCAGATGCATGTCGCTGTAGAGCCCATAGAGTTACGGTGCCAAAATTCGTACGCAAAAGTTTTCTTTCGAAAACTTTTGCTTACGTCCAAGTTTCCGCGCCATAAAGTAGGGCTGGGATGATCCAGCTCTTATATAAAGCGAGCCTAGTCCTTCGAGAGAGGGCTTCATTTTTCAATTGCCTCTTGAGCCCAAAGAAATAGCGATGTGCAAGAGTGGTTATATTGTTGTTGTCCCTATGTAACGCGGAGCCGAGGAAGACGGTGTGACGCTCTGTCCGAGACGCCGATGTTGTGTGTTCTTCCTTGAGGACAACATGTACTTCGTTTTGCCCTCATTAACGACCAGACCCAATTTAGTTGCTTCAATGTTAGCATACGCCTCATTGACAGCTCGATGTGTTCGCCCGATTACGTCAATGTCATCAGCTTAAGATAGTAATTGAATTGACTTTTGAAGGATCGTTCCTCTTGTGTTGACGTGTGAGTTACGCAAGTTAAGTATTGGTCATAAACCATACTTCAACGCGATATTGCTTGTGTTCACACATTTCGTCATTGACTCATTACATTGGGCACTGCACTCAGTGCAAAACAAAAAGTTGACATCATCACTTTAATGTTGACCGATTAAAGTGACAGTGTCCGGGAATGAAAAACTAAACCAATGCATTCGGTTAACCTATTCTGAAATATTGTAAAATAGGAACACAAGCAAGGGAATTGCCGACTCCAGAATGTTGCAGAAGTAGGTAAAGTAGTTCTTCTGTTTGGACACACCTTCTCCTGGTATTTGTAGATTTTTGTAATTCAGCTGTAAGAATAACACACCAATGAATAGTACGGTGCAGCCCAGCAAAAATAATAAAATATTGTAGACTCTTATAATAACTAAGAAATAATAAAAAGTTCTTAACGAAAAAATAATAAGTCTGCAACTATTTATTTGGCGCAGTTGTAATAATGACAAACCGCGAAATTTTAAATAGCCTAATGGCTATAGTTGGCAGAATTCCACCGGCTAGTTTTGGTGGTCATGTACTGACAGAAATTCAATACTTGCCCGAATTCGATGGAGACAGCAAAAAGCTGACTCAAATCTTATCAATGGTGGACAACCACCTCGAAAATTCAAGTGGAGATGCATAAGCCACATGGAGGATAATTTAGCAGACGAAGATCAAAGGACGAGCCATGGAACTTCTCCAAGTCAACAATGTGAGCAAAGGGGAGCAAGCGAAGGAGCTCTTCAGACAGCATTACCGGCCCATAATTAGCAACACCGATTTGACGAGGGAGATACTAAATATGAAAGTGAGTTCCGTTTATGATTTAGTCCATAAAATAGAATATCTTTTAAATAGTCAATACATATGTAATATTTTCCGATAACCAGGAACAAGGAAGAACGTTGTTTCATAACATTATTAGTAGTAAATTAAGAGAAATTACCTTTGGTAATTTAGCTAGAGAATTAAGAACACAATATGAAATGAAAAATATAAAAAGGATTTTATTTACATACATTGATTATGACGAAGGGAATGTAAAGACCGCTTATCAGTATATACAGCAACCACCCCAATGGAGGTACCAGTTCCCAGGGAACAAAGGGCTAGGGAAAATTTTAGGAACCCAGGAAGTAGTGTTAGAAATAATGTAGTCACAAGTAGCAGAACTTCTGGGAACATTAGAAAAAATAATAATTACCATCCGAATGTGCCAAGACAGACAAGAAATCTGTCTTACTATCAACAGTCACTGGATAGCAATAACGTACAAGCTGACCAGGAACGCATCAGACAAGAAATCAATTCAGTATAACTACCGGTTTTTCTGAATGGAGCCTCGGACATTTAATGACAGTAGGTGTCAATATTCAAAATCAAAAACATTGTGTTCTCATAGATACAGGTAGTGCTATGACCATTGTAAACGCTAGAAAACTTGCCATGACATCATACAAAGTTCTACAAAAACGCCAAGTTGAAATTAAGACCATAAATAGTACAAGCACCCAAATGACAAATATAATCCTATCTTCGGCAGCCTCAATTGCGAAGAACAAACAGCATTAGCTCCCCTTCTTGAAGAATTCCAAGACATCCAATATCGGGATGGCGACTTCGACGATAGAAAAAGGAAAACAAACCCATTCCAGTCGTTCGCAGACCTCAGTGGAGTACATACGTGTTTCTGCTTCATATTAAAGTCAGTTAGTGTGCTTAGGTAGCAAGCGAAAACAATTCAGCTAGGTGGAGCGGTAGCTCAAGTGGTAGAACACCAGTGTGGTGATTCCAGTAACCCGGGTTCAAATCCCGGTGGCGGAAAAATAAAAATCTTTATTTTTAATTGAAACAAAGTGAAAAGACACTAAGTGTAAGTGAGGGACATGGAGAGTGACGAGCGACCCGAGCTCAGCAAATCGGGTGATTTTAAAACACCGGTTGCGAGGACATCAGGCCCCCAAAGTAGTGACGGAAGCATCCGCGTGGCTAGCCCCACGAGCCGGACGACCGAAATCAAAACGAGGAGAAAGAAGCTGCAGCCGCAGCCCACTGTCACAAAGCGTCGGACGACAACAGCTATGACGTCAGACGAGGAAGTGGTCGCACCGAGCAGAGGCGGATCGGTGGCGGCCAGAAAAACACCGCCAAAGACAAAGACAACAATAACGGCTGCAATCGACATAGATGCCCTCCAATGTAAATCAGAGGACAACGAATGTCGATTTTCGTATAGGGGGAGCGACAATTCGTTCCAAGTTCTGGCCACATCCGATGCTGACGATGAGGCAGAACTAATAAGGGAGAAGGAGCAAAAACTGCAGAGGCTCGACGAGGAAAGGGCAAAGCTCGACGCCCATATTAAGTTCCTCTATGACAGGTCTACTGCAAGAAGAGCTGCTGAGAAAATGGCCAAACAGAATGCACAACATAAAGAGCTTCTGGAGCTGCAACAAAAAAGGCAGCAATTGAAGCAGAAGGAACAGCAGTTAGAACCTATACCTTCAACTTCTAAAGCAGCGCAAGAGTTGCAAAAAGCGCAACAGACACAAGGAGTGCAACAACATTCGCAGCAGCAAAAGCAAACGCGGTCAACAACATTCAAAGCAGCTCAACAAAAACAACAAGCGCAGCAGAAACAACAGAAGCAGGAAGAACACCAGCAGTCACAACGAAAACAACAACAAAAACAACAGGAGCTATAGCAACAGCAGCAGAAGTCCAAGTACGCTGCCCACGGATCAACGTCTTTGGTATGGAGACGGACGAGTTGGAGACATTATGTGAGTTGGCCCTAGGGAAAAATAATTTTTGTATTAAATATAGGACTCCACAAACCCACACAGTCCATTGCCTAACAATGGATGGGTTTAAGTTTTTAAAAGAGAAGTTAGCGGCATCGAACGCTGACTTCTACACGTACACTCCCAGAGGGGAGAGGCCACAGACCTTGCTCCTCAAAGGTGTAAATCCCTCTACTGACCCGAAGGTCCTCCTCAACAAGCTGCGCCAAGTTGAAAGCGACGAGGTCCAATTCGTAGGGGTTAAGCCTTTTAACACTGAGGCTGCGAAAGCGAAGAAGAAGGCACTAAAATTGACAACCTACGGAAAATCCGTTTCATAGGTGGTTTATGCGTAAAGTGGAAAAAATTAAATAAAACTAACCACGTACTCCAATGTGCGAAGTGCAGAAGGCTGGGTCACGTCGCGGAGAACTGCAATATGGAGTTCCGCTGCGCACGATGCACATTTAGCCACAACAAAGGGGAATGCCCTTTAGGAACGGAAGAGGTGGAGGATAAGACGCTCCTCAAATGTGTACTCTGCGGAGGAAATGGACACCCCGCAACTTATTTGGGGTGTCCGCGAATCAAAGAGCTCCGCCAGAGAGTAAAGGATGTAAGGAACAAAAAAAAAGTAAAAACCAGGCCAGTAGCCCGCGCTGTAGCTACTACTGTTACGCCTGGTATATCCTACGCCCAAATGGTGTCAGGCAGACAACCGGCACAACAGACAGTGCCGAAGGTTGCCACGGCTCCTATGGCCAGGCAATCTGAAGCTGAGCCCTCCATAAGGGATGTAATGTCTTCCATCCAGTCGATGCAAGCGCAGATGATTGCCTTGCAGAAACAGATGGTCGATCTACAGACCAGTTTCCTTACGCAGACGACTAGAGTAGATTTCCTCTTCTCTCAGCTGCCTGCAGACAAGCGCGCTCAGATATAATGGGCTCACACGAGGTAAGAACCCTTAAGATCCTAGCAGTGTATGTAAATTCGTTGATAAGGATCGAGCGAAAACTATCGCTCTCTAATTTGTTGCAAACTCACAAACCTGTCGTGCTGATGGTTAGCGAAACTAAGCTAAGCCCGACGCGCAATCTCAGGTACAAAAATTACCATATAATAAGAAGAGACCGTCTCCAATCCACTAGAGGTGGCGGGGTCGCCCTTTTGATAAAAAGTAACATTTATCATAAGGTTGTATATAGCAATGATGTGCGTAGATTAAGTGTGCTAGAAGCAGCGATTGCACGCATCTCTCTCCAAGGTGGAAAGAAGTTGTTCGTGATCGCTACCTACGCATCAGAACCTCGAAACCCTAACTTTCTCTCTGAGCTCGAGGCTCTCTTCTCTAGCCTCCGATTAAATTCGGAAGAGTGGATGGAGCAGAACAATATCGAATTCAGGCTAGATCTGCTTGCAACTGATAGACCATCCTTTCCTAGAAGCGGGTCCTATCTGGATGTGATGATAATAGACAGACGACTTGCGTTACTAAACGTGGATCGACACACGAGGAACTGTTTAACTACGGTCGAGTACGACAGTGATCACTGTGGTCTCGCCGCGGTAATACAGCTCCCGAATAAGCTGGAGGAACTGGAGGAATATGTACAAACGCATCCTTATAATTACAATAAGGCACGCTGGTCATGTTTCTCTAGAACCTTAGCCTTACGAACGAAGAGGTTGATGGGTACCTCATACAAATGGACGAATCTATTCAACATACAATGGACAAAACTATTTCGAAGGTAGCACATACCGATGATGGCGACATTTATCGGAATGCTACCATCGATGCACTTCACGTGCAAAAAAGTAGACTCTTGTCAAAGCTTAAACTCTTGTACAGGAGGTTTACAGATCCACAAAATGCGGAGATTCGCTGTCTGAAGTCACAGATCAAAGTACTCCAACAGTTAATTCGTCAAAGTTACAGTCTATCTGTAAGCTTGGATTGGGGCAATAAGATTCGGGCTGTAAGAACTAACAACCCGAGCATGTTCCCGCAAGTAAATAAAATCTTTCGGAGGAAAGATCATAACGATATTCAGAGCGTTCGACTTGACAGGACAACAGACAACCCGAACCTACTGACTTCAGTTGGCATCGATCCTGATAGGGCACTGCTTGACAACGACTATTTCGTAGTTGAGGATCCCCAGGAGAAGGTGAAAGCAATTGGTGCTGTTTTTCAGAGAGTGTATACGGTGAACGAGACTCGTAGTCCGAATCACGACCTGGAAAACGGAGCCTCGCTGAACCTTGTCTCTCTTAGCAATGAAATAAGTCAATGGCGATCCGAGAACTCTGGCTTTACCAGGTTCAATGACGATCTTCCGACAAATAATGTCGTCGCCGATTATGGAAACAACTCCATCCTTATTTCTAAAGACGAACTCCAAGGTATCCTCAACTCATTGAAGAAGAAGAAGTCAGTGGGAATAGATGGGATACCAAATATTGTTCTGCGACATTTACCCTCTGAGGCGGTGGACGTATACACAACTTTGTTCAACAATGCGCTGAGTAATGCATATTACCCGGTGCATTGGAAAACAGCTGTGGTACAGCCTATTCCGAAACGGGGCAATGATACCTCCATCCCGACGAATCTCCGGTCTATAAATCGTCTTCCTTGCATAAGCAAGGTTTTTGAAAACATAGTCATTAAGGCTCTGAAAGAATGGGTTGAGGAAAAACAATTAATACCGGAAAACCAATTTGGCTTCAGGGCGGGGCACGACACCATTCATGCTGCGTCTAAATTGGTTTCCGACATTCAGTGGAATAGAAAAAAAACACAGTGCACAGGAGCCTGCCTGATTGACATGGAAAAAGCATTCGACACCGTATGGCTAGAAGGTCTTTTCTTTAAGTTAGTCAGGCTCGGCATTCATAAAACATTACTATATATGATCTATGACATGGTTACAGGCAGGAAGTTCGTTGTGCAAAATGGCAACGAAATTTCCACCGCTGTGTTCCATATAAAAAATGGGTTGCAACAAGGAGCGGTTGGTTCGCCGATCTTGTTCACTATATTCACTAGTGATCTTATAGGTTCTATGCCCAACTTAATAGCGTTTGCCGATGATCTAATCGCGTACAGATCAGGGCCAAAGGTAGAAGAAATAAATGGTTTGTTGCAGAGTGACTTCGATGCAATTCAACGATTTTGCGACGACTGGAAGTTGAAAATCAACTACCAGAAGTGTGAAACTATCCTTTTCAAAACCCCGCTGTCCAGAGCCTCAAGGGGCATGAAAATTAACTGGCGCAAGTTCGGCATAGTTGACCCACTGGGACAGCCCTTGACCGTGAAGAATGTAGTAAGATACCTGGGCATCTGGTTGGACCAGTATCTATATGGTGGTATCCATGTGAATACATTTCTGACCAGAGCTAAGAATGCCTTCGCTATGGCAAGAGGGCTGTTTTACAGCAGCCAACTTGACACCAGAGTGAAGGTAATCTGCTACATGGCCCTTATCCGGCCGATCATGGTATACGGTTGTCCTGTGTGGTTCAACGTGAGTCCTTCCCAAATGGAAAAGATGAGGGTATTCGGGAGGCGGTGCCTTCGGGCCTGTTTTCGTTTATATCGAACACCAGAATCGCAGTACAAAAAATTCTACCCCAACGAGATTCTGTACAACAAGGCAAACCTTATAAGGATAGATAATTTTATTATTGAGTTGATTCGTAGTCACACTGCTCGAGCCATGACTTCAACCAACAGTCTGATCTTTGGGGCTTACTACCCAAATGAAATGTATCATGAACGGGTGCGTCTTAACGGCTTCATTCCACCTGAAACTTTCCCCCACTTGGACACTAAAGGCCTGATTCAAGATAGGGAAAGCTGCCCTATCATCTTCCATGTCGTACGCCGAACAGTGGAAAGGCGACTTCAATACGAGCAGGACGTCGCTCGCAGCCACGAGGAACTTCTACGGTTCAGTAGGGCGATTTCTGCCAGCGACACAGCAGTCTCTGCAAAGGAACGGTTATTTTATTGGTGGTTGCACCAGAACCAGCCTTCGGAGCCGCTAAGTTTTTAAAATAATAGACAGGGTAGTTGAGTCAGCAGGGCCAACTCGTATAGGTTAAGTTAGATCTCAGGCATTTTATAGACGAAAAAAACAAATAAAAAAAAATTAAAAATAAGAAAATAAACAAAAAAAAATAAAAAAAACAAAAAACAAAAAATACAAAAAAACAATAAAAAAACTTTTAAAAAAAGGTGCTCCACGGAGTTAGATATATATGTTCAGCATATAAATAACATATACGCCCTGGGGTACGCGTCCGTAACGTTATACGGACATAGTTAAAATTTTAGTTAAGGTTATTGTAAATAGTTAAATAGATTTAAGTTGTATGTTTTATTAGTGTATATATTTGAACTAAGTTTTTGTTAATTTTTAAGGTAGCATAGTTAGGATATAAGGGTTAAGTTAGGTTAAGAATAATACATTTTGAAATCCAAGTTTTTTTTTTCAATTTTCTTGGACGAAATAAAAAATTAAAATACGTTTTAATGCTAAACTTTAAAAATATAAGAAGCCAAAAGGCATAAGGAAAAAAATCTAGATAAGCTTAGAGTACTCATGAAGAGTCAGTAAGTTAGAGCTAAGATCATTTGATTATACTTGTAAGCTAGTTTAAGTATTTTTGTCTAGCATGTAAGAAGATGAATTAAGGAAAATAAAAATGCACTGAGATAATAATAATAATACAAACCCATTCGCTCAAAATTATATAAATTGCCGAAGAAACACGAAGATGAAGTCGTTAAGCAAATTGTCGACATGGAGCGACAGGGCATAATAATGCAAAGTCAGAGCAAATACGCTTCCCCCATTGTGGTTGTTGCAAAGCAGCCAAACCAAAATGGCCAGGTGCAATACCGCATTTGTGTTGATTATAGAGAATTGTATGGAATGACCAAAGATGGTTTCCGGTTTCCTATATCAAATATAGAAAACCTCTTCGACAAGTTAGGGAAATCAATCTATTTTTCAATGCTAGATTTAGCAAAAGGATATCATCAAATACTAATGCACCCGAATGATACCGCAAAAACTGTATTTATAACTCCACAAGGTTTATACGAATATATTCGTATGCCTTTTGACCTTAAATATGCCCCAGCATAAATAAAACCTGCGTTGTCTACTAAGATGATATTCTGATATTTTCCACCGCCCTAAAAGAGCACTTGAAAACTCTCAGAGATATTTTTAAAATTCTGCGATGTCACAATTTAAAGCTACAAATTGGCAAATGCTGCATCTTTCTCAAGAAAGAAACAGAGTTTTTAGGTCACATTTTGACAGCGGAATTCATAAAACCGAATCCTAACAAAGTAGAAGCAATTAAAACTCTCCACCTCCAAGAACAGAGAAACAACTAAAAAGTTTTCTAGGAGCTTCAGGGTATTACAGGAAATTCGTACAGAATTATGCACAAATAGCATATCCCATCACTACGTATCTTAAAAAGGACACCAAAATTAACGTAAATGACCCAGAGCATGTCAAAGCATTTGAGATATTTAAATTAAAGTTAACAAGACGCCCAATATTAAAGTTTCCAGAATACGAAAAGCCATACCACTTATATACTGATGCAAGTAACTTCGCCATCGGTGCTATCCTCACTCAAGACAAACAACCAGTTTGTTGTATTTCAAGGACTCTTACTCTCTTACTCTTACTCAGTAACAGATAAAGAGTTTCTAGCTATTGTGTGGAGTGTAACTAAATTAAGACCATACATTTAGGGGAACAAGTTCAAGATCACTACTGATCACTTGCAATCAAATACCTCAATAAAAAAATATAATGGGGCTGAATTCTCTCAGCGTAGTCAAAGATGGTTACTTTAATTGCAAGAGTTCGAGTACGAGCTCGAATATCTCAAAGGGCAAGAGCAGGATTGAAGAAGAAAATATGGAAGTCAATCAAGTGTCAGGCTTTGAGACAACCCATTCAGAAGCAGAAACACAAAAACAAACACAAGGGATAATTAATCTATATAAGCAACAAATCATTGTAAGTTACGATAAGGAGCCAAAAACCGATAACTTACATAGTAAAAGAATTGTTTATATTAGATCAAATAATAATAAGCCAACTTAAAGAACTGGTCCAAGGAACAATTGGAATTTATACTGAAGTAAGAGAGATAGACTACAATAAAGTCCAACAGATAATTCGAAATCTATATGCAAAAAACAAGAAATTTAAATTTGTGAAATTATTAAAAGGGTAAGAGATTTAAAAATCATTTTCACAAAACGGACGCTATCACTGAATATTTGGCTAGAGTAGGTTCACCTAAAAAAATTATCATAGATAATGAGTTCAACACATCTTACTTTAAGGATTACCTTAGAGAACGAAATATTGACGTATACTAGACTAAACCAAACTCACATACAGGCAACGCCGACATAGTGTCACCAAAACAGGCCCAACAAACAAGCATAGAAACAGTGGTAAAAAAGCTTAGAGATAGGAAAACGAACGTAATAAACAAAATAAATCAAAACAGAGAAGTTTATACAGTGACGAGACGAATAGGTTATAACAAAAATTATAAGCATGTAAGACATAAGAACGAACCAAATTTTAGATTGAAAAATTTAGATAGGGTACATACAACAAATATTAAACGTCCGACGAAATTTGCAGATACTCCTATCGATGCTAATATTCCTTATGATGACAATCAACCTAGTACAGGCGGCATTAGTAATAACACCCATCGAAAGTAACAGCGGATTTACAACGATCAAACGATTGTACACATAAACTTAGATAGCTTTATGGAAACCCTAAATGAAATAAAAAAATTAAAAATAGTGAGACAAGATTTAGAAGCTAAAAAAGAATGCCTTACCTTATACTCAAAAGTTATTAGCATTATGCCTTTAAAAAACGATATAAACGGGGACTTAAAAATATAGAAGGCACTGCTAGAAAATGGTTATTCGGACTGTAAAACTAAACCAACGCATTCGGTTAACCTATTGGGAAATATTGTGAAATGCGAACACAAGCAAGGGAATTGCCAACTCCAGAATGTTGCGGAAGTAGGTGAAGTGATTCTTCTGTTTGGATATACCTTCTTCTGGCATTCGTAGATTTTTGTAAGTCAGTTGTAAGAATAACTCACCAATGAATAGTACGGTACAGCCCAGCAAAAATAATAAAATATTGTAGACTCTTATAATAGCTAAGAAATAATAAAAGTTCTTAACAAAAACAGAATAAGTCTGCAAATATTTATTTCGCACGATCTTTTCGAGGACGATATTAAAGAAGTCACATGTCAGTGCGTCATTGTCATTGCAGGTCTCGGTGAGTTCGTTACCGACTTTGACGGAGCAGTAAGAGTTCTCCATCGCCATCCAATCTGACGAGTTTGGTAGGAATAACAAATTTCGTCTCTATGCACACAGCCATATGCGGCCTTAAAATCGACGAATAAGTGAAGAGTGTCGATTTGTACTATTTAAGTATTTTCCAGGAAATGCCGTAAAGTGAAGGTCTGGTGTATGGTAGACTTCTCTGGTCTGAAACCACACTGATAGGGACTTATGAGGCTATGGACAAACGGTTTCAGACGCTCACACAATACGGCGGAGAAGATCATGTATGCGATGTTAAGAAGGCTGATTCCTCGACAATTGGCACAGTCAGAGGGGTCTCCTTTCTTGTGGACAATGAGATTCCCATCATCGGTTTGCTTCCAATTATATCTTACTGATGAGGTGCATGCGCCCAACCAGACCATCTCCAGCTGCTATAAATAGTTCTGCGGGTAGTCTGTCCGCTCTAGAAGTTGTCTTTCTTCGTCTTCTATGTCGGGTGGACGGAATTCGTGCCTATCATCGTCCAAATTGAGTAGAAGTTTCTGAATTGATATTTCCATATTCTCAGTACAGACTGAAACTGTACTACAAGTTGTCCGTTTTGGTCCCGGCAAGCTGCGGTACGAACCTCCGCCGGATAGCTGTTTTACCTATCAGAAAAATTTTCGGACCTCATTTCTGCTATAACACCTTTCCATTTCCTCGACCGCCCGCTGCTCATGCTCTTTCTTTTTTTGTTTCTTTTTTTCTAATGCTCACGAACAGCCCTCGTTGTTCGATGCAGCGTTGACTTATTCAGGCATCTTGTTTGGCTGCATGCGTTTGCACACACTCTTCGTCCAACCATGGGTTCCTTCTAGGTGGTGACGTGAAACCCAGCACATCAGTGGCAACGTTTTCAGTCTTCCTCTATCGTTAGTACAGGCAGCGTCGAACTCTGAGCGAGTTTCGGGGAGTCTCGGTCGGTAATGTTCCCAGTGACCAGCTGCGATTGTAGCTTTTCGACGTCAAACCGTAATGGCCTGTCTTGACTCCGCTGATCTCTCGATATTCGGGTTCTTACCTTGGCTACAACAAGGTGATGATCCGAGTCGATGTTTGTACCTCGGAAGGTTCGGACATCTAGAATACTGACGGAGTGTCTGACATCGATCGCAACGTGGATTGATCAGGGAATCGCTAGACTTCTTAGTGAATATTCACGTATGGGAACCCCATGTTAACCATTAAGAATGTCCGACCCGAAGCGAAGGCTAATATTTTGAGTCCGTTTCCGGATGTGTTGTCGTGCAAGGCGTGTTTTCCGATGACACCAGCAAAAGTCTCCTAGAAGCGTCTTGGAATCGTAGCTGGGACATCGATCGTATGTTATTTCTAGGAGATCATACAAGTCATCCTTGGTGTTGTCGTCCTTCTCCTCTGTCGGAGCGTTAGCGTAAATTAGGCTGACGTTTCCGAATTTAGCTTTGATGTGGATTGTCATGAGGCGTTCGCTAACGGGGTTTTCCCTAAGTCTTTCTCGAACAACAAATCCGCATCCGAATAAACGCTGCTTCCTCTTTCTCTATAACAATCGCTGTAGTAGATGTCGCAGTTTCTCATTCTTTTTTTTGCTGGGTCCATCAAAGCGCACTTCCTAGATAGTGGTAAATTCAGCTTTATAGTAGTCTAGGGCCCCCGCAAGTTAGTCGGTTGCACGTGGTCTGTCCTCAAAACGGTTGCTGGGTTCGTCTACAGGTGATAATTTATTTTTCGAGGCATATCGGTATTTTAGAACTAAATTTACCTATTTAACTTCACGCACAACCCACAGACTGGTAGGCAAGACCCATTATTTTACGCGGGGGCTGAGGGTTCGTTGAATACATTGGTTCACCACACAAGGTGTGTTTTGATGGCCAGGGGGCGCCGCGAGGATGCTGTCCATGTCCCCTATTTCAACCATTTCACAATCCTTTAAAATACTTGATCCACTTAAGGGTATATAAAATCCCTTTAGCAAGCGCAAATTATGATACGCCGTTTTCTCAAGATTTAGGGGGATACCTTTTTAAAATATTTTGAAGAAATAATTGGGTTAATGCCAGAGCGGAAGTAAAGTAACAACGTAAGTAGAGTAACATAAGAAAAATCTGATGACATTCTATATTTTATACAAACTGTTTAAATAGTGTTGAATGCTACTTCAAAATGAACAATACATATAAATGAGGTGTGGTATTTAATAAATTATAGAATTGTATCAGCAATTTTTAATACATTAAAATAATATTTTACAGATTATAATAGATGCAGGAATTATGGTATCAATATTTTGAACAAAGTATATATAAAACAGTAAGGATTTAAGCAAAATATTAGAAGTAAGGGAGTCTAAACTGTAAGTCTTGAGAGAGGAGCCATTTTTTACACACTTTACACATCTGATATCTTCCGGGAGGACATTAAATAAACGATTACTTACAACTGAATAAAAATTTCTATATGCAGTGGTTCGATAGTTAGGTATTTGTAATATAATAAGCGTATTATTACGTATATTATAGTTTTATATAATGCGAAAATTTTGGTTACCAGATTTCATGAAGAAAGCTTTTAAAACAGTATAAATGACGCACTGGAAGTATCCCTTATTGACGAAACAAAGGAAAACTAGGATGCCTCCTGGGTTTATGAGCAATGGTTGAACTTTATTCTGATAAGCACCCCCCCCCCCCCAGCAATTTATAGCTTAGAATTAAAAATTCCATAATAAATTGTGGTTAGGAGCTTAGTTGAGCACAAATTTCGTAGATAATAAAAATGTTTAAGGGTAGAGATAGAATACTTCCTCAATGCAGTAGAGTGAGAAGAAAATTTCATGTTTGCGTAAAGTATAAGTCCTAGAAAGACAAACTCTTCAACATTCTCAATTAAAAAACAATCATCACTACAATTTTTACTGGTACAAAATGTTTGACATGACAAACTTGTTACACAATTACACTGATATAAGTTAAATTTTCTACAGTTGGGAGCATGAAAATATATTTTTGGTTTTAGAGGAACGGACAAAGATAAATTAAAACACATAAGTTTAGTGTGTTCAGTGAACCATTGTCTCAAAGTATGTACATCGTGATTTATGTCAGAGATAAGATCTAAGAGGCTATTGATGCCATACGATAACCCAACATCATCAGCAAAAGCTGTAGTAAAGCCTTTTAGATCCAGATGTAAGAGTGAGTTAATATGAACTAAAAATAGTATAGGACCTAATACCAAACCTTGAGGTACCCCAAATCGGATTACTTGCACCTCACTTCTCGCCTCATCCAACTTTACTCGCTGACACCTATTATTAAGGTAAGATTGGAACCATTCAAACATAAAGCCACGCACACCTGCCTTTTCCAGTTTCCCTAAAAAGATTTTATGGTCAACCATGTCAAAGGCTTTGGTTATATCAATGAATAACGCAGCTGTACATTTTCTTTTGTCAAGGTGAAACATTATTCTAGAACAAAACTCTAGAAGTGCGTCTTCGGTTGATTTTCCCTTTTGAAATTTAAATTGATTAGGATGAAAGAATTTTCCTTTGTCCAAAAAATGAACAAGTCTTGTTTTTATAAGTTTTTCAAAAACTTTACTTCTGCTAGGTAGAAGAGAAATTGGTCTATAATTCCCTATATCATTTCGAGGGCCTTTTTTAAACAAAGGAATAACATACGCACATTTAAGATCGTCAGGAAAATTACCAGAGAATACACTACGATTAAAAACATCAGCTAATACATCAACAATGAAACATGCAATATTTTTAAGGACCAAGTTTGAAACGCCATCGACACCACATGAATTTGAAGGCCCGTCATTGAATGGTCAGTAATTAAGAAATCGAAAACACAATGTTCGCACCCAACAGAGACAACATTACGAAAACGACCATATATGTGATCTAGACAATTACCTGATGCTGGCCTAGTAGGCACATTGATGAAATTCGACAAACCATTTAACGCTTACACAAACAAACAATTAGATACATTAAGACTCTCATCTAAACAATCTAGATTAAAATCACCTACAATCACTAAGTTTTTTGCCTTCTCCTTTTCTAACACACGAGAAAAATCATTAATAAACAAAGCCACATTCCACATATGTAACCTGTAGACACACAAACAACAAATACTTCATTACTGGTGTCGATGGAAACCTTCAAGATGTCTGCAGTAGGACAATCAACTAGTGATACTTCAATTTTCTTAAAAGCGTTCTTTACAAAGCAACCAACACACCTGATGCATAGTGTTTGTTTGTTTTAGCATAGAAACTAAAACCAGGCAGGAAATAATAATTTTTTTCAACCTCGTATATCCAGATCTCAGACACGAACACAATATCCGAGACACAGCAAACGGCACGAGTAGACGTTATCTATCCTGCGCTGTTTAGAGAGCGAAATGCGCAGCAGATATAATGGGCACACACACAGCAGGACCACTTAAAAAAAAACATCGCCCCAGAAAAGTGCAGCTGTAGTAAACAGCGAAATGGAAGCGCTCCAATGCGAGTCGGAGGGCAATGAGTGCCGCTTGGAGGCAGCCATCGCGCGCATCCCTCTCCAAGGTGGAAAGAGGTTGTTTGTGATTGCTGCCTATGCAGCAGATGCTCAAAACTCTAATTTCCTTTCTGAGCTCGAAGCTCTTTTCACAAGCCTTCGTTTAAGCTCGGAAGAAAATTATTATATTCTAGCCGGAGATTTGAACGCTAAGCACGGTCAATGGAGTAACATGGGGCGGTTTACCGATCCTCAAAATCCGGAGGTCCGTTCGCTGAAGTCGCAGATCAAAGTACTCCAGCAGTCGATCCGCCAAAATTACAGTATAGCTGTTAGCTTGCACTGGGGCAATAAGATTCGGGCTATAGGATCCAATAACCCGAGCATGTTCCCGCAAGTAAATTAAATTTTCCGGAGAAAAGATCATAACGACATTCAAAGCGTTCGACTGGACAGAACAACAGACAACGCAAGCCTACTGACGTCAGTTGGCATCGATCCAGATGAGGCTATGCTTGACAACAACTTCTTCGTAGTTGAGGATCCCCAGGAAAAGGTCAAAGCAGTTGGTGCTGTGTTCCAGAAAGTGTACACGGTCAACGAGTCGCGTCGTCCGAACCACGACCTGGAACACTTAGCCTCGCTTAACCACGTTAATCTACGGAATGATATAAGTCAATGGCGATCCGAGAATCCTGGCTTCACCAGCTTCAATGACGATTTACTGGCAAACAATGTCATCGCCGATGACGGAAGTAATTCCATCTTAATTTCGAGAGATGAACTCCAGGGTATCTTCAACTCACTAAAGAAGAAGAAGTCAGTGGGAATTGATGGAATAACGAATATTGTTCTGCGCCATCTCCCCTTTAAGGCGGTGGATGTGTACACAACCTTGTTTAACAATGCGTTGAGTAATGCATATTACCCAGCGCATTGGAAAACAGCAGTGGTACAACCCATCCCGAAACGGGACAAAGACACCTCCATTCCGACAAATCTTCGGTCGATAAGTCTTCTTCCGTGCGTAAGCAAAGTCTTTGAGAAAATAGTCATCAAGGCTCTGAAAGAGTGGGTCGAGCAAAAAAAAAATTATTCCGGAAAACCAATTCGGCTTTAGGGCGGGGCACGACACAATTCATGCCGCGTCCAAATTGGTTGCCGACATACAATGGAACAGAAACAAGACACAGTGCACAGGTGCCTGCCTGATTGACATGGAAAAGGCGTTCGACACCGTATGGTTAGAAGGACTCTTCCTCAAGTTGGTCAGGTTTGGCATGAACAAAACGTTGCTATATATGATCTATGACATGATAACAGGCAGGAAGTTCGTTGTGAAAAATGGCAACGTAACTTCCTCCACTGTCTTTCACATAAAAAATGGGTTGCAACAAGGGGCGGTTGGTTCGCCGATTCTATTCACGATATTCACTAGTGACCTTATAGGTTCCATGCCAAACTTAATTGCGTTTGCCGATGATCTAATCGCGTATAGATCAGGCGCAAAGATTGAGGTTATAAATGGCCTGCTGCAACGTGATTTCGACTTGATTCAACAATATTGCGATGACTGGAAGTTGAAAATCAACTACCGGAAGTGCGAAACTATTCTTTTCAGAACCCCGTTGTCCAGAGCATCAAGGGACACGAAAAGAATTTGGCGCAAGTTCAGCATATTGGACCCACAGGGGCAGTCATTAACTGTTAAAAGTGTGGTTAGATATCTTGGCATTTGGTTGGACCAGTTCCTGTATGGTGGTATCCATGCAGCAACAGTTTTAACCAGCGCTAAGAAAGCCTTCGCTATGGCAAGGGGGCTGCTTTACAGCAGCCAACTTGATACCAGAGTGAAGGTGATCTGCTACATGGCCCTAATACGGCCAATTATGGTGTATGGTTGTCCTGTGTGGTTCAACGTGAGTCCTTCCCAGATGGAAAAGATGAGGGTGTTCGAGAGACAGTGTCTTCGGGCCTGTCTCCATTTATATCGTACACCCGAATCCCAGTACAAAAAATTCTATCCCAACGAGGTTTTGTACAATGAGGCAAACCTGATCAGAATAGATAATTTTATTATTAAATTGATTCGGGGTCACATAGCTCGAGCCATGACCTCAACCAACAGTCTGATCTTTGGGGCTTACTACCCTAATGAAATGTACCATGAGAAGGTGCGTCTTAACGGCTTTATCCCACCTGAGGCGTTCCTCTATTTGGACACGAAAGGCCTGATACAAGATAGGGAAGGCTGCCCTATCATCTTCCATGTCGCACGCCGAACAGTGGAAAGGCGACTTCAATACGAGCCGGACGTCGCTCGCAGCCACGAAGGCCTCTTACGGTTCAGTAGAGCGATCTCTGCCCGCGATTGAGCAGTCTCTGACAAAGAACGGCTTTTCTTCTGGTGGCTGCATCAGAATCAGCCTTCGATGCCGCCAACTTCTCACACAGGACCAGGATAGTTGACTCATTAGGGCCAACTTACATAGTTTAAGGTAGCTATAAAGTAGATTAGGACAAAAAAAAAAAAAAAAATGAGGTGCACCACGGAGTAAGTATCTTTAAGTTTGATTTAGGATAAGTAAGTAAAGTTAGCAAGTAAGTTAAAAACATAGTAAAGGACGTCCAAGTTTTTTTTTATTTTCTTGGGCAACAAAAACAAAACCACTAGACTTAAGATATAATAAGAATACAAATGTCGAAAGGCAGAAAAAACTAACATAGATTAGCTTAGAGTACTTGTTTAGAGTCAGTAAGTTAGATATAAGATTAATATTTCAGATTAAATATTTAAGCTAGTTTTAAGCATTTTTGTCTAGCTGTCTCAGGTACAAAAATTACCAAATAATAAGAAGAGACCGGCTCCAATCCACTCGAGGGGGTGGGGTCGTCCTCTTAATACAATATAACATAAATCATAAGATTGTATACAGCAATGTTCTGCGAAGGTTCAGTGTGCTGGAAGTTTGTATCGCGAGCATCCCTCTCCAAAATGAGAAGCGGCTGTACGTGATTGCAGTTTACGCGGCAGATACTCGAAACTCAATTTTCGTATCTGAGCTCGAGGCTCTTTTCACTAGAATTCGCTTGAACTTGGAGGAAAACTTTTATGTCATTGCTGGTGATTTAAACGCAAAGCACGGCGATTGGGGTTACTGTATTCCAAACGAGAGGGGAAACGCTCTCCTAGAGTGGATAGAGCAGAACGGTATCGAGTTCAGGTTAGATTTGCTTGCAACTGATAGACCGTCTTTTCCTAGAACGGGATCCTATCTGGATGTAATGCTTACAGACAGACGAATGACGATAGTGAACGTGGATCGACGCACAAGGAACTGTTTAATCGCGGTCGAGTACGACAGTGATCACTGTGGTCTCGCCGCGGTTATTCAGATCCCGACTGAGCTGGAGGAACTGGAGGAATATGTCGAGACGTATCCTTATAACTATAATATGTCACGTTTGCCACGTTTCTCTAAAGTCTTAACTAAAGAACTTCGTTGGACAAACGAAGAGGTTGCAAAGTACCTCATACAAATGGACGACATCTTTAAACGAACTATGAAAAAGACTATTCCTATGACGACACCTAATAATGTTGGGGACGTCTACCGGAATGCGGAGATAGACGCACTTCACTTCACTTCACTTCATAGAGATGAAGTTGTAGCCTATGTTCAAAGTTTGGGTGTTCCTTTCGAGTGATATATCAATCAAAAGGTCTTTGGAAATACGATTGAACTTTCTTTCGCAGTTTTTCGGTGGAGAGTACCGTTAGAAAGATATGAAGCTTTAAAAAGTTTGACCGCCTTTAATTTCCACACAGTTGTGCCTACAAATTAGGAAAAATCATGGAAAATCCGTCTCAATGAATATTTTCAATTAAGGCTTAGACACTCTAAGAGTTATTGGTCAAAATCTTTAAAACATCATATGCAAATTTTGGAAATTTAAAAAACGCAGCATTAAAGATCTGGGTCAACGCGCTAAGGGAACATAGTTATCCAACCATCGTTTCGAATAATAAATTGGAGATATCGCAGGTTAAATGCTTTTTGTTTCCCATATATTTTTCTCGCTGTAACCAGTGAATCGACACGAGCCTCAGTGGAGTCACGCACATTGTACAATTCAACCAGTAAATACACACACAACGCACACTAGAAGAAGTGTTCGTGTGTTGTTTTGGGAAGTATATATGCTTACGCGTGCCCAGATGCGTGTATGCCCGTGCATAGATTTACCGCTAGTCCAAATATGAATTTGGATTTATACATTCAAATACATATGTATACGGTATTTGCATGTACATTACAGTGTTATTATTTTGTATCACCTTTGAATGTTAATACCGAATGTTAAACTACTCCAACAATAGCAAATCAATGTCGATATACAATGGCGTACAAAAAATCATTGGAAGCGCTCATTGCACACTAAAGGACTTATGAGGAAACGAATGTGTTTTCGGAGGTGCACTAATTTAATAGTTTCGGATTTTTGAACAAACATTTCCCGTTATTCCGCGTTCAACGCTGGCTGACGAACTGAATCTTCTTCTTCTTCTTGTGGCGCTACAGTCCAGGGTGGACCTGGGCCTCAACCAACATGCCTCTCCAGCCAGCACGATCGTTCCCCAGCTGTCTCCAGTTGCGCACTCCAAGTTGGTTTAGGTCCTTTTCCACTTGATTGCGCCTCTTTAGTCTAGGTCGTCGTCTCTTGCGTTATCCCAATGGTACGGATTCAAAGGCTTTTCGGGCCGGAGCAGTGGTGTCCGTACGCTCTACATGGCCTAGCCATCTTAAGCGTTGTATCCGTAGACGCTTAACTAGGCGCATGCCGCTGTACAGCCCATAGAGTTCGTCATTAAATCTTCTCCTCCAGATGCCATCAAAGCAAACAGGACCAAAAATCGTACTCAAAACTTTTCTCTCAAAGAGACTAAGCGCTTCCTTATTCGCCTTTGCTAACGTCCAAGATTCCGCGCAATAAAGTAGGACGCGGATGATCAAGCTGTTAGTCCGCCGAGAGAGGGCTTTATTACTCAATTGCCTCTTAAGCCCAAAGAAACAGCGATTGGCAAGAGTGATTCTGCGTTGGATTTCGGTACTGATGTTTTTGTCCCTTTTTAGCGTGGAGCCGAGGTAGACGAAGAACTTGACTACCTCGAAGTTTCTGGTGCCTAGTGTGACGCTCCGTCCGAGACGTCGATGTTGTGTGTCCTTCCTTGATGGCAGCATGTACTTAGTTTTGCCCTCATGACGAACTGAATGCATATTTAAAATTATCCGTTTTATGGCGACATGTGCAGAAACCTTCTATTTTATTCGTTTATGTCCCAGATAGAAAAACGAAAAATATTGTATATCCAACAGCACTTCAATAAACAAAATAAAAATAAAAATCTTCTTTTTAGTAGATGTATAAGCATTAATTTTTTTTTTAAATTTGATTTATTTTATGCGTAGCAAAGCGCGACGGGTATAGGTAGTTTTATATAAATATATATTTTATCTGTTTAAGAATTCTTAATAAACATTTATAATTTTTTTTTTCGTTTCGACACCCGAAGAGATTTATGTTGAAATCTTTGCTGAGGACAATATTTTAATTGCGTATTAAATCCTTCATTTCTTACAGAGTGAAGAATATCAAACTCATTAGCTTTCGATCTTGAGAGCATAATGGATTGGGATAAAAAGAACAGAGGTGAATTTGATGCTTCTAAAATTCAATGCTATGTACTGTCACCCAATCAATCTCAAAATAATCAGATATTATCTATGAATGACTCCTGCGAATCAACGACCTTCCATTCTCGGTATGTGTATCAACTCAGCACTTAGTTGGAAAGATCACATATTCCAGATCTCCAAAATTGCAGCAAAATGTCTAGGTGTCTCTGCACTTTTTGCCTAAGTCTTCCTCGAACAACAAATCCGCATCAGAATAAACGCTGCTTCCTCTCTCTCTCTCTCTGTAGTAGATATCGCAGTTTCTTATCCTTTTTTTGCTGGGTCCATCCCATCGCACTACCTGGATGGAAATAAAGTCAGATTTATATCAGTCAAGGGCCTTCGCAAGTTAGTGGGTTGCATGTGGTCTGTCCTCAAAACGTTTGCTTCGAGGCATATCGGTGTTTCAGAACTAAATGTTTTTACCTATTTAACTTTACGCACAATCTACAGACTGGTAGGCAATATCCATTATTTTACGCTCGGACTCACACTCGCTGGTTCACAACACAACGGGTGTTGTGATGGCTATCCAGGGGGCGCTGCGAGGATGCTGTATTTCAACTTGACCTGTGCACTAACGAGCATAGTGTTGGTATTTCGCCATGTTGAGCGCAATCAGCAACAGCGTTACTCGTGTGGACAGGCCTATGCCTTCTATTTCAACCATTTCACAATGCTTCAAAATGCTTAATCCCCGTCACTTAGGGGTATAAAAAATACCTTAAGCGTGCAAATTACAATACGCCGTTTTCTCAAAACTTAGGGGGGCTACCTTTTCAAATATCTTGAAGAAATAATTAGATTAATGCAAGAGCGGAAGTAGAAAATTATTAGGCAGATGGGTAGCACTTTCGTCGAACAATACCTTAAGTGATTTACACGATATTAATGATTTTAATGTATTTAACACGATTTTTTAATCAAAAATGTGTTTTTGAACACAAACAAACAAACCAAATTAAGTTATATAAAAAAAAAAAATTGAATATATCTTGCTCTGAGCTGTACTTATGTAACAGGATGATCCGCCTAAACGATAATAATAATAATAATTGTTGGCGCGACAGTCAACGTCATCAACTACTCGTGTTATGCGCGCTGCTGTTTTTTCACGAGTAGAAGAGACCAGATTTTTGCCGACTCCGAACGGCGAGGTTTGAGAAGCTTTTTTAGACAGTTATTACTCTTTGAGGATTGCCAGCAGCTCGCAAGAGGTGGTGCCGTGAAAAATTCGAGGTGTTCAGTCGGGAAGCGAACCTAAATCCTTCGACGTGTGAGAGTCGCACTCTACCCACTACCCCACGGCGGCCGCCTAAACAATATCGACGATAATTTGCATCGTCTATTTTATACAAAGTTTGAGCGCTACTGATCGCAACATATCTCTTGTTATAATTTTACGTAACGACTGCCTGACAGTTATTCATTGTTTTGTTTTGTTTGTACATATTATGAATGAACGAACGACAGTGAGAGTGGATCTCATAAAATGTGGTTTGATTTCAGGGAATATTTTTTTAAGATAATTTTTAATGTACATACATACTTGTATCCAACCATTCTGTAATTAGTAGTCAGTACTAAGCCTGCGCAAATCAAAACGAGAATAAAGTAGCTATTGACAAAGACTCATCTCCAGGACGATAGCGATTGGCAGTTTTGAAAGTACATGAACAACATATGTCGTTATCGTTTTTTTTTTTCTTTAAAGCTTACATTATTTGAGCGCATTACAGTTACTATAAGGGAGGTGTTTTAATCCGTAGGACTCACTTCATGTGTTGTCGGGCATAAGGGCTTTAGAAATAGTAGCTCCTGCGCACTCGGAAGTGTTTTTAATATTAAACGAAGGGGAAATTTTGCTTTGATTGGCGAATTTATGCGCTTTAAATATTGTGAAATGTATAACCACAAAATCCCCATGGTTTCTATTAATAGATAACTACCGTTGAGTCATTAAAATTTATGCTTCTAAGTTCTCAAGAACTAAAAAGGCTGCAAGTGCTTTTTGTTATAAAAAAATCTACTGCTATGACAATATCATTGAAAATGTGTTTTCTGTTTTTAACATAGTGTGTTATTTTTACAAAAAAATTTGTAGTGACGAAAAACAGTTAAAAAAAAACAATGCACTTAATGTGCATACACAATAGGTGTGTTCCCGTACCCGAAACAAACAACACATGACAGTACAAAATATCACAAACCAACAATGTCCGTTCCCGTAAATCGATAAAATGTTTTTTACGTTAAATGAGCGCTCTCTCGAGAGAGTACAATTTTTTCCCACCATGCCCATTTTAACACAAAAAATGTTTGTGTGGCATCAAACTATTGATTTTCTGTCTGTTTTCTCGTACAGAGAAAAGTAAGCATTGTCCCATTATCTCTATGCATGTTATGTGTTCCAAATTTTTTTGTTGTTTTGGTTTGGGGCATCGAAAAAGTGAATTTGACATTTCTTACTTTACACTTTTGGTTAAGATACTTTCCCGTAATTTGCCTCTTTCTAAGAGAGATTTGGCCCTACTCCTTAACAAATAACACACTCCAGAAGTTAGTACAGATATTACTGGAATGCATTTAATTAAAGCTTTATATTATCTTTTTGTTTTAAATGAGCCATTCGACAACTGTAGTAGGATAAGTAAGTTGCCTTATATTTTCCATCTAAGCGACAGAACTGTATGGCAACATAAAACAAAATTAATTCATTACCGTCTTTTTAAGATTGGAGAGCCATTTTTTAGTATAAATTGGGACTATATTTAAATTGAATTAATATCCGCACCTAAATTGGTTTTTTATTTTCCTTAGCAATTATGTTTTCGTTTAGTTTGATTTAATTTAGATTTGAAACCAGCTACTATATACCCATAAGGAACAGCCGAGGTATTATCTGGTGATTTTGCATTACACATTTATATTAACCTTAATATAATATTAAGATTTCCTTTGAAGTTTAAGCACCCATTAGAGTTCTACGAATTATGCCGCGATGGTAAAATTTGCCTTCCACCACCCCAGATTTATGAACTTTCACGACTGTCCAATTGGTATAAAATAGCCAAAGTGCAGGAGTTTGCATCGGAACGAAACTTGAAGTGATCAACCTTGTATTTACCAGTTCAATTCAGATGCATCAACGGCTTAGTAGGAAAACTTCCAGGTTAAAATACAGCAATTATTGTATCATGATTGTTATTATTATTGTTTTTTTTCTTTCGTTTTTTTTGTTCTAAGTGATGAAGCATATCCTGAAAAACCAAATGAATACAAAGAGTTAAAAAATGTCATCGTATTATTTATTATGGGCCAAATGAGCTAAAAGTTATTTCCAATTTTGAACCATTTGATGGTCATATTAATCCAGTGGGTATGAATAGACTTTTAAGTAAATTATAAGTCGTAAAAACATAGTAAAAAACACCACAAGTCTTCGAACGAATTTAAAAGTTCATATCAAATTCATTGCAAATGCGGCTAGTTGGTGATTGTTTTTCATTTCTTGTATAATGTTCCCTTCTTCAAGTAGAGTAACTCGAGCCGTTAGTTTTATATAAACATATATTTTATTTGTTAAGAATTCTCAATAAACATTTATAAATTTTTCTTATTCGTTTTAACATTCAAGGCAGACAACAGCAGAAGGGAGGTATGTTGAAATCTTTGCTGAGGACGATATTTTAATTGCGTATTAAATACTTCATTTCTCACAGAGTGAAGAGTATCAGACCTAAGACAAACATGTGAATCTCCTGTCTGTAACTTCTAACCCCATTCACTTCTCCGCTGAGAAGTTCGTTCGAAGCCGTTCCTCGGCTTCGGACCCCCTCTTTGGCCATAATTATGTTTGTTAAGCTCATAAGATTCCGATCTTGAATGCATAATGGATTGGGATAAAAAGAGCAGAGTATAATTTGATGCTTCCAAAACTCAATGCTATTTACTGTCAGTCAAGCAATCTCAAAATAACCAGCCATTATCTATGAATGACTCCTGCGTTGCTGTAACCGAACGAATTTCCATCCCCGGTATGTGTATCAACTCAACACTAAGTTGAAAAGATCACATACTCGAGACCGCCAAAAATGCAGCAAAATGTCTAGGTGGCTTAAAGCGACGTAAGAAATATTTCACCCTTTTTGACTTGGCAAAGCTTATGTAAATCTGGTTTGATGCTCCTAAGACCTCTCTGCACTTTTTGCCTAAGTCTTCCTTGAACAACAAATCCGTATCCGAATAAACGCTGCTTCCTCTCTCTCTCTCTCTGTAGTAATCGCTGTAGTAGATGTCGCAGTTTCTCACCTATTTTTGTTTTGCTCTGCCGATCTCATCGCACTTCCAAGATGGAGGTAAAGTCAGCTTTATAGCAATCAAGGGCCCCCGCAACTTAGTCAGTTGCACGTGGTCTGTCCGCAAAACCTTTAATGGGGTCGTAAATTTTTTATTATTGATAATTTATTATTCTAGGCATATCGGTGTTTCAGAACTAAATGTTCTTACCCACAGACTGGTAGGAAAGACCCCTTATTTTACGCTCGGGCTGAGGGTTCGTTGAATACATTGGTCCACCACACAACGGCTGTTGTAATGGCTAGCCAGGGGGCGCTGCGAGGATGCTGTATTTCAACTTGACATGTGCATGGTATTGGTAATGCGCCATGTTGAGCGCAATCAACAACAAAGTTATCTCGTGTGGATAGGCCCATGTCTTCTATTTCAACCATTTCACAATGCTTCAAGATGCTTAGTCCGCATCACTTAAGGGTATAAAAATCCCTTTAGCGCCCAAATTATAATATGCCGTTTTCTCAAGACTTAGGGGGTACCTTTTTCAAATATTTTGAAGAAATAATTGGATTATTGCCAGAGCGGAAGTAGAAAATTATTGAAGAGATGGGTAACACTTTCGTCGAACAATACCTTAAGTAATTTACACGATTTAATCGATTAAGTATTTAACCCGATATTTTAATCAAAAATTTGCTTTTGAACACAAACAAACAAATTAAATTAATTTATATTACAAAAAAAAACTATATTTCTTGCTCTGGGATGTACTCATGCAACCGGACGATCCGCCTAAACGACAACAATAATAATAATAATTGTTGGCGCAAGAGTCCACGGGGAGACTAGGGCCTAGCTTGCTCATCAACTACTCGTGTCGTGCGCGCTACTGTTTTCTCACGAGTAGGAGGGACCAGATTTTTGCCGACTCCGAACGCAGAAGTTTGAGAAGGTTTCTTAGACAGTTATTACTATTTGAGTGTTGTCAGCAGCTCACAAGAGGTGGTGCCGAGATAAATTCGAGGTGTTCAGCCGGAAAGCGAACCTAGACCCTTCGACGTGTGAGCCTCGCACTCTACCTTTTACGGCACGGCGGCCGCCTAAACGATATCGACGATAATTTGCATCGTCTATTTTGAGGGCTACAGATCGCAACATATATCTTGTCATAATTGTACGTAACGACTGCTTGACAGTTATTCATTGTTTTGTTTTGTATGTACATATTATGCATGAACGAACGACAGTGAGAGTGGAGCTCATAAAACGTATGAGGTTTGATTTCAGGGAACATTTGTTTTAAATTATTTTGGATATACATACATACTTCCGTCGGCTAAGTATTGTATCTCACCATTCTGTAGTCAGTACTATGCCTGCACATATCAAAACAAGAATATAGTTGCTATTGTCAAAGACTCATCGCCAGGACGACAGCGATCGGCAGTTTTGAAAGTACATGAAACAACCAATGTCGATATCGTTTTTTTTGGTTTGCTTACGCAATGCAAAACAGTCGTTTCAACGATATCGTTGCACGATAGTCGTAATCCGTGATTATACCCCTGGTCAGATGTCTCTTTTGAAGCTTATATTATTTGAGCGCCTTACAGTAACTATAAGGGAGTTGTTTTAATCCGTAGGACTCACTTCATGTGTTGTCGGGCATAAGGTCCTTAGAAATAGTAGCTCCTCCTTACCCAAAATTATTTAGTGACGAAAAACAGTTACAAAAACAATAGGTGTGTTCCCGTACCCTAAACAAATAACACAAAACAGTAAAAAAGTAACACAAACCAACACAATGTCCGTTCCCGTAAACCGACAAAATGAGTTTTACATTCTATTACTCTCTCGAGAATAAAATATTTCCCCATCCTGCCGATTTTAACACAAAATATTTTTGAAGGTAAGTTGTTGATTTTCTGTCTGTTTTCTCGTTCGGAGAAGAATGAGCATTGATCCATTATCTCTAGGCATGTGTTTCAAATTTTGCTGTTGTTTTTGTTTTGTACATCGAAAAAGTGATTTTGACATTTCTTACTGACATACTTAACACATTTGTGTAAGATACGTTCCCGTACTTTGCCTCTTTCTGAGAGAGATTTATTACTACTCTACCCTACCCTACTGTGTTGAAATGTGTTTTTCTGTTATTAACATAGTGTGTTCTTAAATTATTTAGTGACGAAAAACAGTTACAAAACCAATGCAAGGTGTGTTCCCGTACCCGTAACAAACAACAAAAGACAGTACAATATATCACAAACCAACACAAGGTCCCTTCCCGTAAACCGATAAAATGGGTTTTACGTTAAATGAGCGCTCTCTCGAGAGAGTAAAATATTTCCCCACCCTGCCCATTTTAACACAAACAATTTTTGTCGGTAAGTTGCTGATTTTCAGTCTGTTTTCTCGTACAGAGAAAAGTGAGCATTGACCCATTATCTTTATGTATGTGTCTCAAATTTTGTTGTTGTTTTTAATTTGTGCATCGAAAAAGTGAATTTGACATTTCTTTCTGACACACTTTACATACATTATACATTTGGTTAAGATATGAGGTTATGGTTTGCTGAACATTACCTTTATAGAAGTTCGAAAACAAAAATTATTTATTTTAGCATGTCTAGCCTCCACAACCTAAACGCAGATATTTACTACCACTCTCCTGACTGTCAAAAAAAAAAAAAAAAATAGTTTCTCAGTTGCCATTGTAACACTAGTCCTTCAAGTCATTCTCTCTGTAGTACACTCAACTGCAGGGATAAATGCATTTTGATTGAGGAAGTGACAGAATTCAAATATTTAGGACTTATTATTGATTCGAAAATGACATTATCGCGTCATACTGACTATTTAAATAAATATTTTCGAAGTACACTTCGTACTTTCTTTTATTTAAGAAAATTTTATTCGCATGAACTGCTCAAAATGATCTACTTTGGTATTTTTCATTCAAGGTTGCAATACGGCATTACATGTTGGGGTGAAACATTTGTTAATAAAATATACCCTTTCTTTTTTACAAAAAAAGATCATAAGAAAAATGTTTAATAAAAACCATCGTCATCCAAGTTATACATTGTTCCTAAGCTCTAAACTTCTTCCTGTTAGTCATCTGTATTGTCATAAAGTACTGCAAGTTTTTTTTCTCGAATTCGGGTCATCGAAATTTAAGAATAATTTCTACCTTGGGACTAATTCTTCATTTGTTGTTTCCGTTCCAAAATACCGTACCACTGCGATTCGTAATTTTTATTTGATTTGTTCTTGCTGTTTAGCAAACTTCCATTATTCATTAGATCTATAACTGCGTCTCGAAGTTTTACAAAGCATTTAAGAATTTTACTCTTGAGTCTGAATTACTTGGATTTAGAATTATATTTCTCTGGTATTTTGATGTAAATTATCATAAAAATAGAATGAATTACTTTTCTTGCCTGAATTGTTCTTTTTTGAATTATTTGAAATACATACTGAAACCTTGTTTAAGCAAATTATGCATGGGTCATCCCACCCACATTTATAAGTTTAGTTAAAAAGCCTAATAAGGTGGTATTTAACACTATTTTTATTACATATTGTATAAAAGTATAGAATGCCACTAACATTAATTTTATTTGCAATTACAGCTTATGCTTTATGTAATCTATATTTATTTATTTGTTTTAAAATTTAAAATGAAATAATGCAAATAAACAATACAATACAAATACAAATTCCGTTATTCGGTAAGTTGCTGTATTTTTTCCATCTAAGCAACAGGGGGGCATGGGCCTGTGCAAGCGAGGTAACGTCGTTGATTGCGCTCAACATGGCGAGCTGCCAAGGCTATCCTCGTCAGTGCACAGGTCAAGTTGACATACAGCCTCTACATGGCGCCCCCTGGATAGACATCACAACACCCGTTGTATGGTGAACCAATGTATGCAGCGAGCCCCTCTGCCCGAGGGCTTAAATAATGGGCCTGGTCTACCAGTCTGTGGATTGTGCGTGAGTATATAATATAGTTCAGAAAAGTCGATACGCCTCGGATAAGGACGGATTAACTGTTGACGACCCCAGTAAACGATTTAAGGACAACGATTTTCGATTTTGCACGTGGAATGTGAGGTCTCTTAATACACCACGTGCAACTGAACAAATTGCGGAGGCCTTAAATTGCTACAAGGCAGACATTGCCGCCATCCAGGAAGTGCGATGGGATGGGTCTGGCATAAAAACGATAAAGAACTGCGATATCTACTACAGCAATTGCTAGGGAGAGAGAAGGCAGCGCTTATTCGGATGCGAATTTGTTGTTCGAGGAAGACTTAGGCAAAAAGTCTTGAGCTACTACCCCGTCAGCGAACGCCTCATGACAATCCGTATAAAGGCTAAATTCGGGAATATCAGCCTAATATGCGCTCACGCTCCGACAGAGGAAAAGGATGACATTATCAAACATGACTTCTATGATCTCCTAGAGGGAACATACGATCGATGCCCCAGCTACAACACCAATATCGTTCTAGGAAATTTTAATGCTCAGCTGGAGTCATCGGTAAACACAGGCTGCACGACAACACATCCGGAAACGGACTCAGGCTGTTGGACTTCGTCTCGGGGCGAAACCTCTTTGTGGCTAGCACGCGGTTCCCACACCTGGACATTCACAAAGGGATCTGGCGAACTCCTGATCAATCAACCGTCAACCAGATCGATCATGTTGCGATCGACGTCAGACACTCCTCCAGTGTTCTCGATGTCCGAACCTTCCGAGGTACAAACACCGACACGGATCATCACCTTGTTGTAGGTAAGAAGAGGTAAGAACCCCGATATCGAGAAAGCAACGGAGTCGAGAAAGGCCAAAACGGTTTGACGTCGAAAAGCTACAATCGCAGCCAAATGCTGGGAACTTTGCCGACCGAATCTCCCTGAAACTCGCTCAGAGTTCGACGCTTTCTGCACTAAGCATAGAAGAAAAATGGAAACGTTGTCAAGAAGCCATCAAAGAAGCTGCCACTGATGAGCTGGGTTTCACGTCACCACCCAGAAGGAACCCATGGTTTAACGATGAGTGAAGGCAAGCGCACGTAGCTAAACAAGACACCTATAAGGCGACGCTGCATCGAACGACGAGGGCTGTTCGTGAGCTCTACGAACAGAGAAGAAGGGAAGAGCACCAGCTTCTCAGAATGAAAAAGAAGGAGCATGGGAAGCGCGCGGTGGAAAGGTGCTATGGTAGGAATGCAGTCCGAAAGTTTTACCAAAAGGTAAAACAGATATCCGGAGGATACAAGGTTCGGACCAATGCCTGCCGGGACCAAAACGGACAACTCGTAGTAGAGTCTCCGTCTGTGCTGAGAATCTGGAAGGATCATTTCTGCAGACTACTTAACGGCGAAGACGGCCCAAATCCCGTTGTTAGGCAGAATTCTCCACTCAATTTGAAACGTCTGAAACCGTTTGTCTACGACCTGATAGGTTCCTATCAGTGTAGTTGCAGGTCAGAGTCCACAATAGACCAGATCTCCACATTACGGCAGATCCTGGAAAAGACCCAAGAAATGCAAGTTGACACTCACCACATCACATGGGACAACAACATCACTACCGAAGTAAAACGCAGAATCACCAATCGCTGTTTCTTTGGGCTCAAGAATCAATTGAGTAATAAAGCCCTCTCTCGACGGACTAAGCTCGCTTTATATAACAGCTTGATCATCCCAGTCCTACTTTATGGCGCGGAATCTTGCAGGCTAACAAAGGCGGATTAAGAAGTCCTTAGTCTCTTCGAGAGAAAAGTTTTGCGACCGATTTTTGGTCCTGTTTGCGTTGATGGAATCTGGAGGAGAAGATTTAATAATTAACTCTATCGGCTATAAAGCGACATGCGCCTATTCATGCAAAATTTACTTTGTGCAGTCTCGTACAATGTTTTTGTGCACGCGAGGTAACGTCGTTGATTGCGCTCAACATGGCGAGCTGCCAAGGCTATCCTCGTTAGTGAACAGGTCAAGTTGACATACAGCCACCACGCGGCGCCCCTTGGATAGCCATATAAACACCCGTTGTATGGTGAACTAATGTATGCAGCAAGCCCCTCTGCCCGTCTGTGGGTTGTGCGTGAGGTTAACTTCCTCACCACGAAAAAAACCTTTAGTTCAGAAACGCCGAAATGCCTCGGATAATGTAGAACAACCTATTGACGACCCCAGCAAACGTTTTAAAGACAACGATTTTCGGTTTTGCACGTGAGGTCCCTTAACAGGAAACGTGCAGCCGCACAACTTGCGGAGGCCTTTGATTGCTACAAGGCAGATATTACCGCCATCCAGGAAGTGCGATGGGATGGGCCTGGCATAAAACCGATGAAGAACTGTCATATCTACTACAGCAATTGCTATATACAGAGAGAAGCAAATCCGCTTATTCGGATGCGGATTTGTTGTTCGAGCCAGACTCATGACAATCCGTATCAAGGCTAAATTCGGGAACATCAGCTTAATATGCGCTCACGCCCTGACCTTCCGATGTGCAAACATCGATTCGGATCATCACCTTGTTGTAGTCAAGGTAAGAACCCGGATATCGAGAGAGCAACGAAGTCAAGACAGACCAAAACGGTTCGGCGTCGAAAAGCTACAATCGCAGCCGATTGCTGGGAACTTTGTCGACCGAGTCTCCATGAAACTCGCTCAGAGTTCTACGCTTCCTGCACTAAGCATAGGAGAAGAATGGAAACGTTATCAAGAAGCCATCAAAGAAGCTGTTACTGATGTGCTGGGTTTCACGTGAGCACCTAGAAACAACCCGGTTGACAAGAAAGGAGACCCCTTTGACTGCGCCAACTACAGAGGGATTAGTCTCCTGAACATCGCATACAAGATCCTCTCTGCCGTATTGTGTGTGCATCGGAAACCGTTTGTCCATGATCTGATAGGTCCCTATGCAAGAAATGCAAATTGACTCTCACCACCTATTCAACGATTTCAAGGCCGCATATGACAGAGTGCATAGAGACGAGCTATACAGTGCCATGAAAAGTTTAGACATTCCTACTAAACTCGTCAGATTGTGTAGGATGTCGATGGAGAATTCTCGGTGCTCGGTCAAGGTCGGTAACAAACTCACCGATACCTTCAATGTCAAAAAAGGTTTTAGACAAGGTGACGTACTGTCATGTGACTCCTTTAACATCATCCTCGAAAAGATCGTGCGTAACAGTCAGAGGAACACCAGAGGAACAAAGCGGCTAAGATGGGTCTGGCGGTAAATGAGGGCAAAACTAAGTACATGCTGTCATCAAGGAAGGACACACAACATCGACGTCTTGGACAGAGCGTTAAACTAGGCAGCAGAAACTTCGAGATAGTCAAGGACTTCGTCTACCTCTGCTTCACGGTAAACAGGGACAACAACATCAGTACCGAAATCAAGCGCAGAATCACTCTTGCCAATAGCTGTTTCTTTGATCTCAAGAGGCAACTGAGTAATAAAGACTTCTCTCAAAGAATTAAGCTCGCTTTATATAACAGCTTGATCATCCCCATGTGATATATGCGGTGCGGAATGTAGCTGAGGTTTGCAATTTCCCCCTTAGTGCAAATATAATGGTTATCATTGAGAGTGGTAACTTATTTAGGAAATAAGAATTATCTTGCAAGTTATAGTTTAGCTGGCTATAAATCGACCTATACTGGGAAGATTGGGCTTCTATAACATTACCTTTATGAGTCCGAAAGCTTGCAGCTTCCAATATCCTACGAAACCAATTTCTTAAAACGGCAGGTCTAATGTCGGTTTGAGTTTGGAACCTTTCCCCACACTCGGTCGCTATTTCCTCCCATCTTTTCACAGGGCTGCTTCTTAAAGTGATCATTATTTTGAGTACAAGATGGGGCAATCTTCCTTCATCCATTTCTAAGACTTGCAATATGTAGTTGAAGTGCATGTTTAATGTATTTATGTATAACGGTAACATAGTAGTTTCCAGATAAACCATATAGTTCGGTGTACTGACCGACAGCCGAAAAATTTGTTTGAGGAAGTACCTTAAAATCTGTTCCGTGGCATCGAACTTCCAAGACCTCCAACACTTGATCTCCATACAGCATAATGGAGGAAGCAGTAGTACGAAATATCTGGATCTTTGCGCTATGCTCCACAAATCTGTTTTCCATGCAACGGCCCAAGGATGATGATATAGCTCTTTTTGCCTTAGCCAATTTTGCCACAAAATGCTTTTTAAGGTTAAGGTTAGAACAGATCACGATGCCGAGGTACTTATACTATCGAATAATTTCCAAATTTTGGCCATAATTCCACTTTTCCTTCCTCGCATATCTACCACCTCCTTCCCTGAAGATCATCATTATTGATTTTTCAAGATTCACCGTTAGATTCCAACGGTCACAGTAGCGTTCTAGTCGGTTGATCATCAGTTACATTCCCTCTACTGTATCCGCAAGAAGAACGATGTCTTCGGCAAAGATGAGACCTGCTATCCGCAAACCACCGAACTCGGTTCCTTCACCAACTTCCTCCAAAATGTCATTTATAAACAAAATGAAAAGCAAAGTACTCAGCACGCATCCTTGCCATACTCCCATTTGCGTTTCAAAATCGCTCGACATATATTTGTCATCCCAAACATAGGCAAAATTGATCTCATACATTGCTTTCAGTAGATTCATAACTTTAGTTGAAACTCCCAAGATATTTGTAGATTTGTAGAATAATGCATTACGATCAATCGAGTCGAAAGCAGCTCGAAAATCTACAAAAAATGCATATAGTTTCTTCTTTTTGCATATAAAGCTATCGGTTTTTTTTTTATAATTGACGCGTGCAAAAGGGGTTGCGAGTACCCTTAAGTGACCGGATCAAGTCACAGCACGGGCCGAAGGTATAGAGGAAGAGAGGGGGAGGAGGTACTGATGCACATTGGTTTTAAATGCCTGTGGATTGTAATGAGGAGGAAAAATCGTGCTGGGAAGAGCATTCCAGATTCGTGTAGTGCGGCTAAAGAACGAGTCTCTGAATTTGACTGTACGTCCGAAAGAGGGCTTGAGGGTGAATTGATGGGCATTCCTAGCGAGGCGTGTATTGCGGGTGAATTCTTGAAGGGGAGGAATGCAACTGGCTAATTCGTCTGAGCATTTCTTGTTGAAATAGCGGTAAAAAAGTGACAATGACGCGACATTACGTCGGTGTTCTAACGAGTCAATCGACTTCGCAATATTACTGTCACCTATAAGTTTTGTCGCTCGCTTTTGAATTCTATCCAGCAGGTGCAGGGAGGTCATAGAAGCACCTGACCAGATAGGAGCGTTATACTCAAGTTTTGGGCGTATGTATGCCTTGTATATTGTAGCCAGATCAAAGGGGGTGAAGTACTTCTTGCATCGTTTAAGGAAACCTAGACATTTCGCAGCATTTTTGGCGACCTCAAATATGTGATCATTCCAACTAATTGTTGGGTTGATACACATACCGAGGATGGAAAGTCTTTCGGTTTCAACAACGCAAGTGCCGTTCATGGATAACGGCTGATTATTTTGTGATCGCTTTAACGACAGTAGACAGCACTGTGTTTTGGAAGCATTAAATTCCACTCTATTCTTATTTCCCCAATCGATTATGCTGTCAAGGTCGGAATTTAATGTGCTTAACATACGCTGCCGTTCCGAGTCTAAGGCCGAAGTGGAGGGACGTGAGCCAAGGAACGAATATGAAAAGCTGAGGGTACTGTCATCAGCGAAGGAATGAATAGGATTAGAAGTAGCAGACAAGAGATCATTTATAAAAATGAGAAAGAGTGTCGGAGACAAAACAGAGCCCTGGGGAAAACCAGCATTAATATAGTGGATATCAGACTGCAATCCATCCAAAACGACTTGTATTGAACGATTCGAAAGGTAATTTCTAATCCATTGAAGAAGAGACTCATCGATTCCAAAAGCACGCATTTTCGACAAGAGAGCCTGGTGCCAGACCCTGTCAAATGCCTTAGAAATATCAAGCGCAACAATCTTGCTTTCTCCTGCATTGTGCAAAGATTGGTTTCACTTTTCAGTGAGATATGCCATCAGATCACCAGTGGAACGGTTGCTTCGGAAGCCGTACTGCCGGTCATTAAGAAGCTTCCGGGACTCAAGATATTTCATAAGCTGACGGTTTATCAGCGTTTCCATGACCTTGGAGAGAAGGGACGTTAGTGCTATGGGTCGGTAGGAGGTGGGTGACGAACATTCGCCCTTTTTAGGGACGGGCTGGACAAATGCAGTTTTCCACTTACTCGGAAAGAGCCCTGAAGAGTAGGACAGATGGAAAAGCTTACGCAGTGGTTTTGCCAGCGTAGAAGAACACCTCTTCAGAAGAACAGGGGGTATACCATCCGGGCCAGCGGATTTGTGTACGTTTAGATCGTTAAGTACTCTTGCTACTGTACGAGTGCGAAAATGGATTTGCCCCATGGAGAAATTTACGCTCTCAAGTACAGGTGGGGACAAAGTGTTATCTGGCAGCGTTGAGCTAGCTGCAAAGTGTGCAGCAAGCAGATTAGCTTTGTCCAAAGAGCTGACAGCTGGAATGTCATTGCAAATGAGCGTTGGGATCGAAGACGAGGCTGAATTCCTTATGTTTTTTACGAAAGACCAAAAGCTTCTGCTACCCTTGGGGCATTGTAGAACTTTTTGCCTCAACTTTTGGTCAAAGGAGAATTTAACACGTCTTATTAATGCATTACAGTCATTTCGGATCCGTTTGAACTTTTTCCGGGCTTCCTCAGAAGGGTTGGCTTTATAATCCCGGAAACTCAACTCTCTCACCCTGATAGCCTCTTTGCAGCTCAAGTCGAACCACGCGTTTGCCTTAGGCTTGATGCTCTTCACTCTGTGAGGAATGAAGGACCTCATGCCCAGCGAAATAATGTTTGTGATCGCATCAGTAGCGGCATCCACGTCACTATCGAGGAAGCATAGTGACCAGTTAAAATTCCTAAAGAAGTTGTTAAGTCCGCTCCAGTTGGCTTTCTCGTAGAGCCATACTGTTCTTTTCGGAATTTGTTCTCTAACTGTGTGGGAGGAGTACGAGAATTTGGCTGACACGACACAGTGGTCGGACGAGCCTAGAGGCGACAATATATCAATTGAATATTTTTCCGGATGAGAGGTGAGAAACAGATCCAAGGTGTTAGCGGTATGATCTGCAATGTCAGGTATTCGTGTTGGCTCATTCACAAGCTGGGTTAAATTATTTACCTCAGCGAAGATTTCAACATACCTTCCTTCGGGTGTTGTCTGGCCTGAATGTCGAAGCCAAGTAGAATTGTGTACATTGAAATCGCCCGCAATAGCGATTTCAGTGCGAGGGTACAGGGATACAATTCTTGTGATGGAGTCAGACAGCGCATCAAACTCATTACAAGTTGAGTTGCTGTCCAGGTTTGGACTTCTATAAATAAAGCAGTAGTGGATTAAATGCTTACGGACAAGGAGTTTTAACCACAGAAAATTAAATTCCGGATTGGAACAGTGGCCACATTGTGGTTGAATTTGGTAAGCAACATCACTACGCACATAAATGGCGAGACCGCGGTGTAAAAAGAATAAGGGCACCAAGCTATATCCAGGCAGGTTCAAATCCGCTAAATCGGTATTCTCACCCACCTGTGTTTCGCTCAGCGCCAAGACAGCTGGTTTGTGACGAGAGAGGTGGACGTAAACGGTAAAGAGATTAGTTCTCAGTCCGCGAATGTTGCTCACATCAACACGAAATTGCCCCCTCCTGTCAGTCGTAGGCATCTGAAAACCAACTCCGACAATGCAGTTGGTGAAAGTAAGCAGAGTTCAGAAGTGTAAATTCAGCGATTAGCTTCACAAAACAAATCAACGTAGGTGTTATGCCCGTACATTGACTTGAATTGGTCCACTAACAAAAATTCACACTTCCGAATCCGCTATGTCAGATGTTAGGCAGACTCGGACATCGCCCCAGCCCGTCTGGTAAATCAAACGGGAGTTGCGACCGAGAATGCCCAACAGTGGCTTGTGAAGGAGTGGGAGAGGGGGGAGCGGGCCGAGTGCGCTCTACCGAATCACTTCACTGCACTACACTGCACTACACTGCACTTTTTTTATTTTTTTTTTTGTAAGAAATTATTTATTTATTTATTTTTTTTTTTTTCACTCGCGGAGGTGTTGGGCGGACCGCGTTAAATGTTCTTAAGAACGACGCGAGGAATTCTTTTTTTTTTTTTGTTATTTATTTAGTGCATGCAGCGACGACACGTGTGCATGCGTCGGAGGATGACACGGCACTCCGATATCGGTAATATGGTATATGGTGAATATCTGGTCAACAGTAGAGTGGTTTTTTCTAAAACCAGCTTGGTACACGCTAAGTATGTTTTTATTGTTTACCCATTCTGTAAGTCGTTTAAAAATCAATGAGCTGATTAACTTCACTGAAGAATTCAAGAAAGAGATGCCCCGGTAATTCGTAAAGTTATCGTACGCACCTTTTTTGTGCAGGGGATAGATAATTGATTTTGATTGATTGATTAGTTGATTGATTTTTGATTGATTGATTAGTTAATAACAGCAGGAACTCTGAGGTACAGTTAATATAGAACTCTGAAGGAATCCTGTCATCTCCTGGTGCCTTTCCGGTTTTTGTATCCTCTAATGCTATCCGCACTTCCTCAATTAAAATCGGCTAATCGAGGAGCTCGTCTGTAAAGAGTGGTTCTGCATATTGGGGGAGGGGTGAAAATACTGTCGCATTAAGCAGCCTTTTAAAGGGCTCCTTTTAAAGTGCTGCTTTAAAGTTGCTCAGATGCTTGCAGTGAATAACCAATCCTATTTGGGCTTCCGTTAATTGCTTTGGCCGCTTTCCACAAATCTGCAGAGGATATCGCCGAGTTTAAGCGGTCTATACACTGTTCTTCATTAAGCTTGCGTTTGGCAAGGCAGATCTGCTTAAAATCTTTGCTGGCTGCTGCAAACATGATTTTATGGACAGGCGTGTTGTATTTTCTCAAAAGTTTCAGAAAAGTAAATGCTTTTTTTCTTGTTTTAAGCATTCCCAGTCAAACCATTTCTGCTTGAATTGTTTATTCCGTTTGTTGATTACTAGGGTGGCCGCTTTCATTATCTCAGTTAGTATGGACATGTTAAGGTTGTCGAGTTCCTAATTTTCTCATTTAATTTATTTTGGTAAGCCCTTAAAAAATGCGAGCTTTTATTCCAATGTAGCTTTGGTAATAGTTCTAGTGGTCTTGAACAGGCTATTTTCTCTATTGTTCCAAATTTGCACGAAATTTCTAATGGCATATGATCAGATAAAATGTGCTGACCTACTTTGAAATTCGACAACAGGGCATTCCATCTTCCAGCTACCAATCTATAGTCAATGGCGACACACGCTGCTCCTCGGATAGATGTAAATACACCCTCAGAATCACCTTCGCAACTTCCATTCAAAAATCTAGCATCCAACGAATCCGCAAAATCTAATATTTTCGCTACTTTACCATCGCAAACATCATCCATTGACCGACCAGTTGAATTGAATATAACACCATCAGATCCACTTGAAAAATTGTTCTGTGAGCAGCCAATCCTAGCATTGAAGTCACCAACCAGAAATAAATCCACAGAGTTTAAAGCAGTAATCCCGTCACAAAGATTGTCTAAGTCCCTTTGCCATTGATTGCAATTCAGGTAAACCGGGATAATATACGCAACACCATCATTATTAATGACCTCCAAGATATTAATTCCTTCCCTGTGAACAAAATTGAACGATAATCCATCAAAACCTTTTCGATAACCAAGCAGTTGCCCTCCGCTTCCTCTTCCAAATGCATTTGTTTTCACCGCTGGTATCCATTTAAGCTTATAACTACTGACTGCAAAAATATCTCAAAAGTTTTAATATTACTAAAGAAATTTATAACAAAAAATTTATATTTTAACCCTGCTACGTTGTACTTTATTATTTTTAAATCTAATGAATCTAATGAAAATCTAATTTGAATTTTCTTCTGATAGACTTCTGCATATCATTCAGTTCCTCGTTAACTCGTAACATTTTCTCTCATGCTTGTGTTTGCACCCAATCGTCTTCCATCGGATATTTTTGCATTTTGCGCTGGCTGGCTGCTAACTTCGCGATTATTTGTGTTTGACGTTTCGCGACTGACGTCTCCTACGCTGTTGTTTACTTTTTGCACTTCATTCATAAAGACTTCTCGGTTATTAAAGAAGACGAAGTCTCCGCCATAAATTGTCCTCAATGCTTCCATGGGGTTCAGCTCCCCACACTTTAAACCTTGATCTAAGTCCCATGTGAAGAGCTTGTTTGATATATGTAATTTATCGTCCTTCAGCTGCGTTTTAATATGCGGAAAACGTGCACGTTGAAATCTGTTAATTGGAATCAACTTACTTCTTCTCGTTTTATATATTAGATCTTTATGTATCTAGTTTTTCGCATTTCTCATAACTTTCCAGGCTGCAATGGTTTTCATTTTCAAGACAATAATTGAAGAACGAGAGTCCTTAGCTGATATTGTCCGAGAATACTCAATCTCCGAGCCATCTCCGGGAGAAAGCAAAGGCGCACAAACGGATTTTGCCTTCTCACTCATGTCAACATTTTCAATAAAGGGAATATGGACCACAACATTCGTTTCGGTACCTTTTTGCATCAATTTTTCCAACTGGTCTTCTAGGTAATTATTTTTCCTTTCTAGCTCTAGTACTATAGTTGAAACGCGTTCATACTCCACTTTTAGATTAGCAATTTCGGTATGCAGCTCTTGAATGTCGGCCTTCGAGGGAAGTACTTGACAAAGTTCATTGTTGTTCTCCCGCGCTTTTCTTCGCGTTGTTGCTTAGGTGATGTTTCAAACAACACTCTTTTATTCATTTGTTAGGTTATATGAGCATGAAAGTACAACTTTTCTTTTCCAGATTAATACTTTAAACTTACTTACAGCAGCAGCTCAAAGTCAGAGGGAACCAAACGCCGCAACACAAAGGCTTCCCCTAAAGGTCTGGAGGGGGAAGAGCACGTTGAAGCGGCGGCAACTTCAAATCCAGCCGAGGTTTCCACTGTCGACGAAACCATCGACTATGTGTCCGATGGTGGCGAAGGGCTTTTCGCGGTGAGCAGCAACAGCTTTGCGTCACTTGCAACAACGGATACCGAAGATGAGGCCGAAAAAACTCGAGGTCTCTAGGTTGAGAGAGAAGACAAAAGCTCTCCTCCTAGAACTCAGAGAACTGAGGGAAGCGAACAGTCGAAAAAAACAAAATATGCGATCAGAACAAGGTCAGAGCACACCAAAAGTGCAACACACTAAAAACAACAAAAAACAAAAACTGCAACAAAGGCAGCAACAAAGTAAAGCTGCCAGTTCAGCAACAACAGCAAATGTTCCTGCAACCGCACGAGACGTTCCAGCAACAGCAGTCAAAAACGCAGGAACTTCAGCAACAGCACAGCAACAGCAGCGGCCCCCAAAAAAGGACAGAGTGCCACCAATAAATGTTTTTAGGACGGATATTACCAAAACAGCTAAGGTATGTAAGTCGGCCATAGGTGTAGGCAATTTCATTATTAAAAAAGGCAATGGTTATGATAAATTTTCGATCTATTGCAAAACAGTAGATCAGTATAATAAAATTAAAAAGTGTTTGGAGATTTCGAAGACGGAGTTTTTTTCATTCACGCCTAAAGGCGAAAAGCTTCGCGCCGTTCTATTGAAACTCCCTCAGCTGCTGGAAGCGAAGGAGGTTCTCCAAATGCTCAAAGAGCAAGTGTGCGATGGTCTAGAAGTACGTCGGTTTCAGGGGTTAGAGGCCTGCATTGCGTGCATCTCTCTACGTAGCGGGAGGAAATTGTACGTAGTGTCGGTCTATGCCTCCGGATCCCCTCACGCCAGATCAACTATTTCAGAGCTCGATTCACTCTTTCATTGCCTTAGGCTTGATTCGGAAGAAAACTACTAGATTTTGGCCGGAGACTTAAATGCCCGACATGTTTATTGGGGTAATACACTTTCCAATCCTCGAGGGGACCAGCTTTACAGCTGGTTCTGTTTGCACAGTGTCGAGTATAGGCTTGATCTGAAAGCAACCGAGATTTCGTCTTTCCCACGAAGTGGTTCGTTTCTGGATCTCATGCTGTTAGACGCAAGACTGCATTTGACCGACAATATTGGAAATACTGTCAATTGCCTGAACACCTTTGTGTATCTCAGCGACCATTGCGGACTTAGTGCCGAAATTAAGGTTCCCAACGACATTGCGGAATTAGGAGAGTTTGTCCAAACGTATCCCTTCAACTACCGTAGGGCGCGTTGGCCACGCTTCTCCAGACATTTGTTGAGAACAATCTCCTCAAACGTTCTCCCCATACCATCCAATAGAAACTTGTCTAATGAGGAGATAGACATGTATCTGCTACAGTTGGACGACTCAATTAAACAAACAATGGACTGCACTCTACCACGGTATAGACAAACTGAAATTGAGAACTGCTACCGCAATGCGACAATTGACGCACTTCACCGACATAAAAGCAGACTCCTTTCAAGGTTGAAAACCTTATACAGGCGCTTTACAGACCGACAAAACGAGGAGATTAGGACACTGAAGGCGCTTATTAAGAACATTCAAACTTTAATACGTCAAAATTACAGACTTTATGTAAATTCATATTGGAACAACAAGGTCCGGGCTGTGAAGTCCAACAACCCGAGCATGTTCCCACAAATAAATAAGTTCTTCAGGAGTAACAGGCAAAGCGATCTTCCGTGTCTTAAGCTCCCCAGAACAACAGACAACGAACACATACTGACAACAGCAGGAGTTAATCTAGATAACGCTATTCTAGACGATAATCTATTCGTGATCGAAGAACCGCAAGAAAAAGCGGAAGTTCTAGGCGCGACTTTTCAAGAAGTGTATAAGGTGAATGAAAGCATTCGCCCTAACTACAATCTTGAAAACCGCGTTCTGGTCAATAACTCCCGTCTCCGGTATGATCTGCAACAATGGCGATCTGAGAACACTGGCTTTGTCGTGTTCAGTGATGATAACATGGCAGATAATGCCATCGCCATTGAAGGGGTACAGCCCCCATTCATAACAGTGACGTAGCTTCAAGCGATCTTTGAATCACTGAAGAAGAAAAAGTCTGTGGGAATTGATGGGATCTCAAACATTGTACTGAGACATCTCCCTCAAGAAGTGGTAAAGATGTACACGATCCTGTTTAACAATGCCCTGAATAATGCACATTATCCGGAGCATTGGAAGACAGCGATAGTGCACCCCATATCCAAAAGAGGAAAGGATTCATCTGATCGAACCTTCGGTCGATTAGTCTCCTTCCGAATATCAGCAAGGCTTTCGAAAAGGTGATTAACAGAGCTCTGCTTGACTGGGTAGAGAACAAAAATATCATACCAGATAACCAGTTCGGTTTCAAAGCGGGGCATGATACCATACATGCCGCGTCGAAACTAGTTTCTGACATTCAATGGAACAAGTGCAAGAAAGAGTGCACAGGTGCGGTGCTGATTGATCTGGAGAAGGCCTTCCACACCGTTTGGTTGGAAGGACTTTTTTACAAGCTCAGTCGGCTCGGCATGCATAAATCGCTACTATACCTACTGTTTAGTATGCAGACGTTTCGTAGTCAAATATGGCAACGTAACTTCGGTGGGCATATTCCATGTTAAAAATGGTCTCCAACAGGGTGCCGTAAACTCGCCAATCCTATTTAACATTTATTTGAGCGATCTTTTAAGTTCTCTTCGTAATGCAATTGCGTACGCAGATGACTTGATAGTGTACAGATCAGGTTCAAAGATTGAGGAAATTGCCACTCTCTTGCAGGGTGACTTTGACTCCTTCAGACGAGATTGCGACAGCTGGAAGTTAAAAATTAACTTCGAGAAGTCGGAAACCATCCTGTTTAGGACGCCATTGCATAAGGCTTCGGCGGACACCAAAAAGAATTGGCGCAAGCTCGTAATCATTGGACAACACGGGCAAACTCTGGCGCAGAGGACGGTAGTCAGATACCTCGGGATCTGGTTGGATCAGTATTTGTATTGAAGCTGATTCGGAGACATACTGCTAGAGCAATGGACTCCGATAACAACCTAATTTCGGGAGCTTACTATCCCAACACACAATACCATGAAAGAGTGCGCCATAATGGTTTCGTTCCTCCAGAGGCATTCGTCTATTTTGATAAGCTAGGTCTGTTACAAGACAAGAAAGCGGTACCGCTTATCTTTCATTTCGCCCGTTCTGCTGTGGATGGGCGGCTCAACTACGACCGTTCCGTTGCACGACGAGCTGAGGACAATTTCCTCCGCTTTAGTACAGCGGTATCGAGATGGGATGTGCGGGATGTTGCGAAGCAGCGTAAATGGTTCTGGTGGCTACGAGGCGAATCAAACTCCCTCGACGAACCTCCAAACACTGGGTAGGGAATTCAACGGGGGTGGTCGGCTATTGTTTTGCAACGGACCAAATACCAGCTGCAATCTTTGGCCGACTTACATATTCTTAGCTTTAGATATTAGATTTTAGGATAGAGCTAGGTTTTAAGACAACAAAAATAAAAAAAAAATAAAAAAAAATCAAAAAAAAAAAAATTAAAAATACAGAAAAAAAATTAAAATACAAAAAAACCCAAAAAAATTATATAAAAAAAAACAAAAAAAAATATATATATATGTGAGTGTATATTAGATTATACACACATATATAGGTGTACATAAACGCACCTGTGCATGTATACATGAACATATACCGATGAACTATATGAAAGTATACATGCACATGTGCGTACATAGTTTAAGTTAGTAATAGAATAGTTTTAGTATTAGTATTAGTTCTAGTTCTTAGCTTTAGTTGTAGTCGTAGCTTTAGTTTAGATTATTGTATTTTTTTAGTAAAATGGTTAAGCTTTTAAGTTTTTGTTTTTCTTTTCTTAATAGATAATAGGTGTAAGTATGAATTGATGTTCTTACAATAAATAAAGATAAAGATGTTGAAAAACACATAAAATTCAGTTAATCTTAGAGAGCCTGCGAAGGGCCAGTAAGATTATGATCAAACAATGTAATGTAAACTAGTTTTAAGCTTTTTTGTCTAGAATTTAAGTGTTCCTTAGTTATAATAAAATGCAAAAAAAAAAAAAAATTGTTGGCGCGATAGTCCACAGGGACCAGGGCCTAGCTTGCTCATCAACTACTCGTGTTGTGCACGAGTTATAGTTTCAGCACCTCCCTTCGCCAGGTTGTCACAACCACGTTCAAATACCGCCAAAACACAGTCTCGAATTTTAATATTTTTATTGCGATTTTAATTATTTATTATATATATTTATTTATTCATAAATTAGCTTATTTATTTCATTTAATATAACAAAAGATAATGTCAAAATCAAGTAATTATTTAAGATGTATATATGTTCACGGTCGCTTCTCGAATGTGTACTCTACTGTACTTCTTTAATACTTGTTGTTTTCTCAATTCCCATTTCACATCTCTCTCTCAATCCCGGCTAGGTAACTGTCACATTGGCTTCTTGCTTGTTTCTTGATCTGTTGTCTTTTCGGTCATTGTGACGGTGGCTTGATTGTTCCTCTTACCCCTTGATTGATTTGTGGGTGGTTTATGCATATATCGTGATGTACGTACATCTTGGTGCCAACTTATTTCTTCTGTCGTCTTGTTTATACCTTTTTTTTCATTTTGTACATATATAATAAGGTGGGTCTTTTCGTGTCTGATTGCGTTTGTTAATAATTTTTCCTTTGGTACCTAAACTGTTTTTCGTAAACCATTTCCTTTAATTTTTCATATTTTTCTATATGTTCCTTTATATAATCCTGTTCTCTTTTCTTATCAGATTTAAAAGAAAGAATTTTATTATATTATTATTTTTGGTAATATGACCAGAAAGTAGTTCAAACGGGGTAAATTTCGTAGTATTGAATGAATATGAATGCTATTGTTACATATTATTACTGCTCCATCAACGACTTCAGCGATGGGCTTACTTTGGCTTTGATATTTTGTAATTCTTATAAGTTCTGTTAAGGTGGAATGGAATTTGAACTTTTTGCACTTATGTTATGCAATTCTATGTTATAAATACTGAGAAAATCCCTGAAAATAGTAGAGATGAATTTACTGCCATTATCTGCTATTACCAATTTTGGTATAAAATGATGTGAAAAAAAGTTCTTTAAAGCTTTTATAATGTTTATACTATACTCAGTAGACGCATGCACATTTGCTAAATTGGTCTATGATCGTGAAGAAATTCTCTTTTTGCACGGAATAAATGTCGATGTTGACAATCTGTAATGGTTTACATGGTGTCGGTGTCATTTCAAACTTTAATTCATTTTTACTTCGATCATATTTATTTTTTGGCAAATGGTGCAAGTACTTTTTATATGTGTTGCAGTTTTTTGATATTCGGAAAATATATTTCTCTTTTTAAGCGCTCTACGGTTTCATTGATACTGTTGAGTAATTTATAATATGTACATACATTGAACTTACTTACGCTGTATTACACTCTCTTTCTTATCTTAATAAAGCTTTTTTAGTCTTTGTATAGCACTCAAACCGATCGCGTTTCCTTTCAACAGGTTATGGGCCCAGAGACGCGGTAATATTAATGAAGTTTTTTTTGGTTGTTGAACAAATAGAAAAGTAAATTGCTGTGTTCCCTTAAACAAATCGGTAATTAATTAAATCGGACAATTTTTTTTTAAGTGCTATTGCGAAAAGCTCATTTTTAATTCAAATGGGGGAATCAGATATTAAAATAGAAAAGTTAGCCGGGCAAGAGCAATGAAATCTGTGGAAATTTCAGGTTAAGATAATCCTGAATGCAAGTGATCTGCTTAAATATGTAAATGGAGAAGCTTTGTATCCTGTTGTTGGAAGTAGTATTAAGTCGGAAAACTTGGCTGCAGCTGAATCTACCTGGACACGTGGAGATAGCAGAGCACAAAAAATCATTGTGACCACCATGGCAAGTCAGCCTCTACTCCATATCATTAATTGCACAACGGCTAGAGAAATGTGGCTTAAACTGGAGACAATTTATGAAGCGAAATCGCAGGAGAGCATTCATATGCTTCAGCAACGATTTTATATGTTCGCCATGGATCCTGTTGATGATGTGGCGACACATATATCTAAATTGTTGGCACAAGTTAAACAATTGGCAGATGTTGGCGAAAATATTTCTGACTCCATGATAATCACCAAGGTTTTAATGACATTACCGGAGCATTATAGTCATTTTTATAGTGCATGGGAATCCACGACAAGAGATACGCAAACGATAGATAACCTTACATCGCGATTGGTCATGGAAGAAGCCCGTTTTAAGGTACATCAGGCGGGTGGGGCGGCAGATGACAGTAATGCCCTGGTGGCGAGGAAATTTCTGCATACTTCTAAAAAACCGCAAGAGAAGGGAGGTAGGAAGCAAGGGAAATGCTTCGTGTGTAAAAAGGCTGGACACTGGAAACGGGATTGTCCAGAGAAACTATCCAGAGGTAATTCAATTTTTAAGAGAGGAGAAGCTTTCATTTGTGTAGCAGAAGCAGTGGAACAAATTGGCAACGAAGAAGAATGGTTTCTAGACTCCGGGGCGAGCGATCATATGACGAAGAAGAGGGAGTGGTTGGTCAGTTATATAAAGTTTAAAACACCAGTAGTTGTTCGCATAGGAAATGGTACAACGATCAATGCAATTGGAAAAGGTAATGTAAATGTGCTTTCTTTCGTCGATGGCAACTGGAAACCAAATCATATGGTTGATGTACTGTATGTCCCAGACATACATGTAAATCTATTCTCTCTGAATAGCGCTTTGGATAAACGTCTTCGTTTTTGGTCAGACAATTCCAAATGCAGATTAATTAAAAACGGGACTACTCTCGCAGTGGGAGTGCGCGATTCCAAGTTTTTTAAGCTCCTTGTCAAAGTGTCGATGGAGAGCGACAAAGTGTTTGCAAATGTCGCTGTTAGAAAAACTATCACTCTACAGTTGTGACATGAGCGCTTAGCACATCAGAATTTGAGTCAAGTGAAACATATTTTGAGAGATCTCGAAATTCCGTTCATTTTTTTTTTTTTTTTTTAAATGAATTGAAGGGGAGGAATGCAACTGGCTAATTCATCTGAGCATTTCTTGTTAAAATAGCGATAAAAGAGTAAGAACGACGCGACATTACGTCGGTGTTCTAACGAGTCAATCGACTTCGCAATATTACTGTCACCTATAAGTTTTATCGCTCGCTTTTGAATTCTATCCAGCAGGTGCAGGGAAGTCTTAGGAGCACCTGACCAAATAGGAGCGTTATACTCAAGTTTTGGGCATATGTAGGCCTTGTATATTGTAGCCAGATCAGAAGGGGTGAAGTACTTCTTGCATCGTTTAAGGAAGCCTAGACATTTCGCAGCATTTTTGGCGACATCAAATATGTGATCGTTCCAACTAATTGTTGGGTTGATACACATACCGAGGAGGGAAAGTCTTTCGGTTTCAACAACACAAGTGCCGTCCATGGATAACGGCTGATTATTTTGTAATCGCTTTAACGACAGTAGACAGCACTGTGTTTTGGAAGCATTAAATTCCACTCTATTCTTATTTCCCCAATCGATTATGCTGTCAAGGTCGGAATTTAATGTGCTTAACATACACTGCCGTTCCGAGTCTAAGGCCGAAGTGGAGGGACGTGAGCCAAGGAACGAATATGAAAAGCTGAGGGTACTGTCATCAGCGAAGGAATGAATGGGATTAGAAGTAGCAGACAAGAGATCATTTATAAAAATGAGAAAGAGTGTCGGAGACAAAACAGAGCCCTGGGGAACACCAGCATTAATATGGTGAATATCAGACTTGAATCCATCCAAAACGACTTGTATTGAACGATTCGAAAGGTAATTTCTAATCCATTGAAGAAGAGACTCATCGATCCCAAAAGCACGCATTTTCGACAAGAGAGCCTGGTGCCAGACCCTGTCAAATGCCTTAGAAATATCAAGCCCAACAATCTTGCTTTCTCCTGCATTGTGCAAAGATTGGTTCCACTTTTCAGTGAGATATGCCATCAGATCACCAGTGGAACGGTTGCTTCGGAAGCCGTACTGCCGGTCATTAAGAAGCTTCCGGGACTCAAGATATTTCATAAGCTGCCGGTTGATCAGCGTTTCCATGACCTTGGAGAGAAGAGACGTTAGTGCTATGGGTCGGTAGGAGGTGGGTGACGAAGATTCGCCCTTTTTAGGGACGGGCTGGACAAATGCAGTTTTCCACTTACTCGGAAAGAGCCCTGAAGAGTAGGACAGATGGAAAAGCTTACGCAGTGGTTTTGCCAGCGTGGAAGAACACCTCTTCAGAAGAACAGGGGGTATACCATCCGGGCCAGCGGATTTGTGTATGTTTAGATCTTTAAGTACTCTTGCTACTGTACGAGAGCGGAAATGGATTTGCCCCATGGAGAAATTTACGCTCTCTAGTACAGGCGGGGACAAAGTGCTATCTGGCAGCGTTGAGCCAGCTGCAAAGTGTGCAGCAAGCAAATTAGCTTTGTCTAAAGAGCTGACAGCTGGAATGTCATCGCAAATGAGCGTTGGGATCGAAGACGAGGCTGAATTCCTTATGTTTTTTACGAAAGACCAAAAGCTTCTGCTACCCTTGGGGCATTGTAGAACTTTTTGCCTCAACTTTTGGTCAAAGGAGAATTTAACACGTCTTTTTAATGCATTATAGTCATTACGGATCCGTTTGAACTTTTTCCGGGCTTCCTCAGAAGGGTTGGCTTTATAATCCCGGAAACTCAACTCTCTCATCCTGATAGCCTATTTGCAGCTCAAGTCAAACCACGCGTTTGCCTTAGGCTTGATGCTCTTCACTCTGTGAGGAATGAAGGACCTCATGCCCAGCGAAATAATGTTTGTGATCGCATCATCACGTCTCTATCGAGGAAGCATAGTGACCAGTTAAAATTCCTAAAGAAGTTGTTAAGTCCGCTCCAGTTGGCTTTCTCGTAGAGCCATACTGTTCTTTTCGGAATTTGTTCTCTAACTGTGTGTGAGGAGTACGAGAATTTGGCTGACACGACACAGTGGTCGGACGAGCCTAGAGGCGACAATATATCAATTGAATATTTTTCCGGATGAGAGGTGAGAAACAGATCCAAGGTGTTAGCGGTATGATCTGCAATGTCAGGTATTCGTGTTGGCTCATTCACAAGCTGGGTTAAATTATTTACCTCAGCTAAGATTTCAACATACCTTCCTTCGGTTGTTGTCTGGCCTGAATGTCGAAGCCAAGTAGAATTGTGTACATTGAAATCGCCCGCAATAGCGATTTCAGTGCGAGGATACAGGGATACAATTCTTGTGATGGAGTCGGACAGCGCATCAAACTCGTTATAAGTTGAGTTGCTGTCCATGTTTGGACTTCTATAAACAAAGCAGTAGTGGATTAAATGCTTACGGGCAAAGAGTTTTAACCACAAAAAATTAAATTCCGGATTGGAACAGTAGCCATATTGTGATTGAATTTGGTAAGCAACATCACTACGCACATAGATGGCGAGACTGCGGTGAAAAAAGAATAAGGGCACCAAGCTATATCCAGGCAGGTTCAAATCCGCTAAATCGGTATTCTCACCCACCTGTGTTTCGCTCAGCGCCAAGACAGCTGGTTTGTGACGAGAGAGGTGGACGTAAACGGTAAAGAGATTAGTTCTCAGTCCGCGAATGTTGCTCACATCAACACAAAATTGCCCCCTCCTGTCAGTCGTAGGCATCTGAAAACCAACTCCGACAATGCAGTTGGTGAAAGTATGCAGAGTTCAGAAGTGTAAATTCTGCGATTGGCTTCGCAAAACAAATCAGCGTAGGTGTTTTGCCCGTACATTGACTTGAATTGGTCCACTAACAAATATTTACACTTCCGAATCCGCTATGTCAGATTTTAGGCAGACTCGGACATCGCCCAGGCCCGTCTGGTAAATCAAACGGGAGTTGCGACCGAGAATGCCCAACAGTGTTTTGTGAAGGAGTGAGAGAGGGGGGAGCGGACCGCGTGTGCTCTACCAATACACTTCACTGCACTACACTGCACTTTATATTAGGTTTTCGTTTCGTTTTCGGCTATTTTGCAGCTGATACACACAGATGTTTGTGGATCAATGCAGCATCAATCAATTGGAGGATCAAAATACTTCCTCTTATTTAAAGACAATTTTTCCCACTACAGAAAGGTTTATTTTATGAAGGAGAAGTCAGAAGTTTTTAGACATCTTCAGTTTTTCCTGAATGAGGTACAAGCAGAGACGGGAAAACGTGTTCGACTGCTACGTAGTGATAATGGTACAGAATTTGTGAATGAAAAAGTAAAACAGCTATTAAATATGCAATGTGTTATGCATCAAGAAACTGTACCTTACACACCGGAGCAGAATGGTTCTGCTGAACGCGAAATGAGAACCATAATGGACCCAGCAAGATCGATGATACATGCCAAAAACTTAAGCTATAAGTTCTGGGCAGAGGCGGTGAGTACTGCTGTTCATGTTTTAAATAAAACGGGTAAGAGCACAGTCGAAGAAGAGACTCCATACGAAATTTGGTTCGGCTCTAAACCCAATATCGATTCGTTACGCGTTTTTGGTACAGAGGTATATGTACATGTTCCAGACCAGAAAAGAAGAAAGTTGGATGCTAAATCTAAAAAAGGAATTTTCATTGGTTGTGAAGATGGCGTTAAGGGAAATAGAGTGTATATTCCTAAGGAGAACAAGATTGAGATAGCTCGAAACGTAAGGTTTCCAAATTTTGGAACTTCGACTAAGGCAGAAAGCATGCAAACAAAAACAGTTTCAATTGATGAAGACGAATGGGAAAACCAGGTTGCTGATAGTGAGGATGCTGGAACAAAGGACGCGGAAATCAAGGATGCTGTTAAAGGAGATACTTTTATAAACTCAACTGATGAAAGTTCGGAGCTAATAGTTTGGAAAACTGTAGCGGTGCATCCAGTGAGGCTGTTGAGGTTTTGGGTGACAATAATACGTTTTCAGATAACCAAATCAAGCCATCAGAAGATATAAAAAGTAGGCTAAGAAAGAGGAACACAACGCAGAAAGCAACGGGTAGCGTTAATTTTACTGTTTCAGAAAATTTTGCTTTTGTTGGAGAATCAGATTCTCCGATAAGCTATGAAGATGCTATGCGTTGCAAGGACTCTGAACACTGGAGGGCAGCAATGGGTGATGAAATGTTGTCGCTATCGAAGAATGACACGTGGGTTTTAGTGCCGTTACCTAGTAATCGGAAGGTTATAGATACTAAATGGGTGTATCAAATAAAAGGTGCAACCGAAAATGAGAAAAAGCGGTTCAAGGCGAGGCTGGTTGCACGTGGTTTTGGTCAACAGTACGGTATTGATTACCTGGAGACATTCAGCCCAGTAGCGAAATTCTCATCAATACTGGTCATATTGAGCATAGCTGCATCGGAAAATTTAAGGATCATGCAGTTTGATGTAAAGACGGCATTCTTAAATGGGAAAATAGAAGAGGAGATTTATATCAAACAGCCGATGGGTTATGATGATAATAGCGGACGAGTTTGTAAGCTCCAAAAGAGTTTGTACGGTCTCAAACAATCCTCACGGTGCTGGAATCAAACTTTTACGAAACTCTTGAAGGACTTCAAACTAAGGCCTAGCTGTGCAGATTCGTGTGTCTTTGTGAGCCATTATAACACGAAGAAGATTTTTTTGGCAATTTATATTGATGATGGTCTCATGGCTGCTTCAGACGAGGATGATATCATAAGCCTATGTACTTATCTCAAAAAGAACTTTGAAATTAAAATTTTTCCGGCTAAACACTTCTTGGGATTAGAGATTAGACGTTTACAAGATGGTTCTATACACCTTAGTCAGTCACAGTATGCAGCAAAGGTGGTACAGAGATTCAATTTGGCAGATGCAGCTGTGGTATCAACTCCTGCAGATCCAGCAATAAACGCAGCAGAGTATGCAGATACGGCGATGAACCAAGTTGGCTTTCCTTTTCGGCAGGCTGTGGGTAGCCTTATGTACCTGATGGTCGCAACGCGCCCAGACATTTCATTTGCTGTTGGTTGCATCAGCCGCTATCTAGAGAATCCGTCTAAGACTCATATCAATATGGTGAAACGTATTCTCAGATACGTAAAGGGGACACTTGACCACGGTATATGTTTTGAAAAAAAACTAAATTTAACTTTAAATTGTTACAGTGATGCTGACTATGCTGGAGATGTAAACACTCGACGCTCTACAAGTGTCTTGGTTTTTCTGTTGGGGTTCAGTTGCATCACATGGGCATCGCAGAGACAGAAATGCGTTTCTCTTTCAACAACAGAATCGGAGTACGTCGCAGCGTAAGAGGCAGTTAAAGAACTGGTGTGGTTGAAGCAGCTACTTTGTGACTTACTTCCAAATCAGATGATCAAAACAATTCTATTTGTCGACAACCATGGTGCCATCCGTTTAATTAGAAATCCAGAATTTCATAAAAGAACAAAACATATCGACGTCAGGTTTCATTTCATTCGTGAAAAATATGCTGACGGATTTTTTAACTTAGAATATATTCACACGGATAATCAACTCAGTGATATTTTTACAAAACCCCTTGCTAAAAACAGATTCTTGCATCTTAAACATCTTTTGAATATTGTATCTCTAACGAAGCACGAAATGAATTAATTTTTTTTTTGAAATTTTTTTTTGTAATTTTGTTTTTCATCGAATTGAATTGAAATGTATTACATAATCATAAAAGTGGGAGTGTTGAGTAATTTATAATATGTACATACATTGAACTTATGCGCATAATAACTGCATACTTGCTTGTATACTTGCTTACGCTGTATTACACTCTCTTTCTTATATTAATAAAGCTTTTTTAGTCTTTGTATAGCACTCAAACCGATCGCGTTTCCTTTCAACAGATACCCCTGTGAGAATTAGAATGATAGTCACAAACAATTTTTCTTGAACATCAGGTTCGGTAATGTCTTTTAAAAATGAAGTACACCTGACTAATTTTATACAGTTATTCTTAAAGTATTTGGAGTGGGTCAATTGAACGTTTCTGAAAGTTTTATCGTCTGTAAAAATAGCCGAAACTCTTTTTTATCTATGTCTATATATTTGTGTTCAAATACGAATCTCTTTCTCCTTTTAAAAAGAATAGATAGTTTAGGTTTAAGGTTAAGTTGTTTGTCATAAGTCCTAAGAAAACTCATTTAAAGGGCGTTTTGAAATAGGTATACCATCATTTAAGTTTTCCTGCGCAGAATGAATTGTAGAAACGTTATCACGTTCATCAAAATTATTTTGTAGTGACTCTAAGTCTGTGTTTCCGTTAACGTTGATTTCTATTCGAGATAGGGCATCTGCGTTTAGATTCTGGTTTCCTTTTCTATAGGTTATGAAATAATCGAATTCTTCTAATTTCAGTCTCCAACGAATTAATTTGGAATTTGGCTCCTTCAAAGAAAATAGCCATGTAAAAGGCTTATGATCGGTGATTATTTGGAACCTTTACCGTATAAATAAGTCCTGACATATTTTGTAGCTATTATACATTTCTTCGCTCTTGGATAAGGTCCGACTTGCGTAACAAATTGGTTACCCGAGAGAATTGGACCTTGCGATAATACCGCGCCTATTGCAAAATTACTAGCGTCTGTAGTAACATTAAATAATTTGGTAAAATCTGGAAATTGAAGTATTGGATCATTGCATAGGAGAGATTTGCATATCTCGAAACATTCTATGTATTTCGAATCCGACTTTATTTTATTGTTCTTCCGTAGACATTCAGTCAATGGCTTTGTTATAATCGCAAAATCACGAATAAATACGCGATAATAGCCAAGTAATCCGAGGAATGACATAATTTGTCTAGTGGTTCTTGGTATGGGATATTTCTTTATCATATCAGTTTTCTCAGGATTGGGCTTAACCCCATCAGCTGTGACAATATAGCCGCCACTTTTGCTTTCCGCTACGGTCTTTATGTTTTGGAACGATCCAAATTGGAGAGGACCATGGAGAGAAGCTAGAACGAATAATTCCTTGTCTCAGTATATCTGAAATTTGCTTTCTAATCTCTTCCTTATGGATATGTGGGTAGCGGTAATATTTGTTGTATGTGAGTGTACCATCTTTCGTTTTTATTTTATACTTAATTTGGTTAGAGGACGTTAAGTTCTGTCTCTCCTTGAAAAATATGTCCTTATAACGGTTGCAAAGTGTATATGCTATTTTCTTTTTCTCACTGTTTAAGATGAAAGATACTTTGAAATCGTAAATGTCTGAGTTAATTAATCTTAATTGTGCAAAAAAGTGCGAAATTTGTGCTGTGTCCAAAAAGCATATTGAAAAAATATGCTAAATTGTGCAAAATAAAGAAAGCCGATTCAACATGAACCTTCAAGTAACGAAGTAAGTGTTATTCCCACCGCGCAATCTTGTCCGCCAAGAAACGAAGCTAATTTGAAGGACATCAGCAGACTGCCGGACTGCGTGAAGGAAATACAAGTGTTCGATGGTAACCATACGCAGTATGTATCTGGGGTACATGCTGTAGAAGCCGTCCTTTAAGACTTCGAAATAATTCGGGAAAAACCCTTATATCGGGTAGTCCTTCAACACATTCGTGGGAAGGTTCGCGTATCGGCAAATTCGGCTTTGGTTTCGTATAACATTTTCGATGGCGATTGGCCTGAGATGAAAATAGTTCTTTCTCTGCACTACGCGGACAAACGGGATATGAGAACTCTTGAACACCAATCAGCTGAGCCAAAAGAATTGTAAGATCGACGAATTTTATGCGGCTGTTAACCATCGACTATAATTCATGCTTTACAAGCTGAAGACGGAATCGTATATTGAGAAAACCGCTAAGGCTTTAGTGGAAACATACAGGAACAGAACTTTAGATGTATTCGTTAGCGGGCTCAACGGCAACATTTCGAGGATGTTAATCATCCAAAAGCCAAAGACTCTTTCAGAGTCTAATACGATTCATTCATCAACTGGTTCAAATTTGGTTACGGCACCAATCAACCAAACGTTAAAGAGTTCAGAGGTAAGACCATCTCTGTCTCCTAAGAAACACTTCCAAAATCATCCAGGAAGATTCATGCACCACTCCTGGGCTCCTCCTCAGCAGGGGAATACAGCTCCTCCAAAGGTTGGTCCATAGCCATTGGAAAAAAATGGATGTTAATATTAGTGTCCAGACTCGGCAGGTCAATTATATGACCCGACCGCAAACTTCAAATCCATTCAAGCGCGGAACTAGATCAACCAATTACCCAAATAAACAGCAGAGGGTGTTCCATGCTAAGGTGCAAGAATGTGACGGAAATTATGAAGAAGTCGCAGAAGAAGCCTTAGGAGAAGAGCTGAATTTTATTACGGACGGCCATCCAGCGTACCATATATAGAATATATTACGCGGAATGGAGCCGTGTTAGAGTTCCTTGTTGACACGGGGGCCAACAAGAATTTCATCAGCGCCAACATTAAGCAGCCCACGATACCATTAGACAAACCCTTTTCTGTGCGAACAGCAGCTGGCTAGGTCCGCATAACAGAGTATGTTAGTGGAAGGTTTTTCGAAAACATGGGTAATAACACTCCAACCAAATTTTATGTACTACCCGAACTCAAATCCTTTGATGGTATGATAGGTGATGATTTGTTGATGGAATTTGAGGCCGTGATTTACAGAAAAACCAACATACTAAAATTAAAGCCTAACATAAGACTACCGCTGAAGGAAAAGGTCCTTAACGAAAAACTTCCTGATAAAGTTAAACAATCTCTGAGATTATTAATTAATAAATATCAGACGAAGCGATTGACACTTCTGTTTAAGCAGAGATCAGGACGAATACGGATGAACTGATCTACACGAAGAGTAGATCCGAATCCGGCTTGTCTTAGAGAGGAAGTAGGTAACGAAATAGCGAAGCTTTTGAACGAAGGTATTATCAGACCCTCCAAGAGTACGTACAACTCACCGATTTGGGTCGTTCCGACAAAACAAAAACCAAACGGTGAGAAGCAGTATAGGATGGTCATCGATTATAAAAGGTTGAATAGTGTAACTATTTCGACCATTGCTAGTCTTGGCAAGGCTCAGTACTTTACGACCTTAGACTTGACATCAGGTTTCCACCAAGTACCAATGAAACCTTCCGATGAGCCCAAGACCGCGTTTTCTACGATGAATGGAAAATTTGAGTTCCTTAGGTTGCCTTTTGGCCTGAAGAACGAGCCAGCGATTTTTCAGCGAATGATTGAAGATGTACTTAAGCCATACATAGGCGAGATATGCTATGTCTATGTAGAAGACATAATAGTCTTTGGCGATAGTCTGGAGAATCATCTGAAAAATCTTGAAATTATCTTGGAAGCTTTACGCTTAGCCAACTTAAAAGTTAACCTAGAAAAGACTCACTTCATGGACACTGAGGTGGAATTTCTCGGATACGTGATTACACCTGAGGGTGTACGGCCCGATGTGAAGAAGGTGGAAGATATTCGAAAAATACAAGCTCCAACCAATCTGAAAGAACTCAAATCCTTTTTCGGACTAACATCTTATTACAGGAAGTTCATTCGGGACTACGCGAAGGTCGCTAAACCTCTTATCAATCTTACTCGTGGTGAAAACGCTCAGGTAAAAGCTTATCAGTCTAAAAAGGTCTCTATAACGCTTAATGCGGAAGCACTAAGAGCCTTCAATGACCTGAAAACACTTTTGACTTCAGCAGAGGTACTTTCGTTTCCAGATTTTGCCATGCCATTCAATCTCATGACAGACGCATCGAATACAGCAATCGGAGCCGTTTTATCTCAGGGTGAATTAGTTAAGGATAAACCGATTGAATACATCTCACGTTCACTCAACAAGACAGAAGAAAATTACGCAACGAACGAGAAGGGGATGTTGGCGATAGTTTGGGCACTTGATAATCTGCGATCTTATCTGTATGGAGCTGGAAGGCCAGAAAAGAGGAGTATAACTGCGAATTGGTTTACAGACCGGGTAGATCTAATGTCGTAGCTGATGCTCTATCAAGGCTAAAAATCGATAACCAAGACTTGACTGCTTCAGCGAATTCTGAAACAAAATATCAAGTTAATGCATTACTTCATAACTCTACAACAGACACAGATTCCGATAATGGTTCCTCGACGGAAACAGATAATTCTGATACAGCTACAGTCACTGACCATGGACCTGACCTCACGGAACCTGTTATCACTGATACGGGTTCAGCCAAATCCGTCACTGGTACTATGCATAGAGCGGACCAAGATTCAACAGACCTAATTCCGCATGTGGAGGCACCTCTCAATGTTTTTCGGAATCAATTAAGGCCCCGGCACATAGAATACGTTACTAGCGTCAGCGTCAGCGATACTTTGACAGATACATAGAAATACGTGTATTCTTATGGGGAGTGGTTCATAGACAAACGCTGCCGCTCACGCGACGAATGTAGTAGCTCAACTTTTAACTTTTCTCTCTCCGTCAGCTTTGACAATCGAACATTGTGACATTTCAAGAGAATTTTTTTGAATTTTAAGTTTACATGTTGAGTTTGAGGTTAGTTCTCGTCGAAGTCACACAGGAAAATAACAAAGGTTTGTATTTGCAATTTTTAATAATAACAATAAAATTAACTTATTAAAGATATTAACATAGGACTGAAGAAAAAATAGAAAGGAAATCCTAAATTGAGTGGGAACAAAATTTTTTGCAGGACATAATTAAGGTTTGTAATTGCAAAACTTAAATAAAATACAAAAATTAAATTGTGTTTTAATTATGTTAAGTTAATCCAGTAACTCGCCTGGAGGAATTTTTGCAAAAAAATATATCAAACTGCTCTACACTATATCCGAAAAAATTGAATTTAAAGCTACTGTCAAATGAAATCAGCTGTACGTTGAAGTATTCATTGTGTCACCCCCTTCCGTCACGTACTTCAACTTCAACGGATATTTTGCGGCTACGCAAGTAACGTATTCTATGTGCCGGAGCCTTTAGTCATATCTCTGAGGAAAGGAGTAACTATCTATGAAGAACGTCATTCCGGTGACTCTAGACACTATGTTGCAGTGGAGAACCTGGATAAGCCTGCATTGATAGAAATTCTCAAGACAAAATTAAATCAAAATTCCTGAGAGCTCCTCGGACGAACTCCGGAACTGCAGTCAACTCCTATACCATCATACCCATGTCAGATATTACACTTGGATATTGTAGAGACACAAGGGGAAAATTTTATATCTTTTTTGGATAAAGTCTCAACATTTGCCAAGCTTTTTCATATTAGAAATAAATCCTCGCTTCATCAGAGAGATAAGTTGATAAAGGTCCTTCATTACTTTACCGTTCCAAAAATGATTGTTACAGACAATGAGAGAAGCTTCCTCAGCCCAATTATGGTAAATTTCATACAGATGCTTGATTTAAAAATATATCGAACTCCGGTTAATCGCAGCGAAGTCAATGGGCAGGTGGAACAGTTCCACTCGACGATCTTGGGAATATACTGATGTCTGAAGGCTGAGTATAAAGACTTGAAATTGCGAGATCTTCTGAATATATCGGTTGACAGATATAACAACACGATTCATTCTATGACGCAGCGGAAGCCGTGTGACATTTTCTTCAACAGAGGTTCCAGATTCAATTTTTAAAATATGGCTCACTTCAGAATCAAGGTTAACCAGTATTTAAGAGAAAAAATACAGAAGAAATAAGCTAAAAGAAATGCATGGTTTGACAAGAAGAAAACGATATCTAAGATGTACAAAAAAGGAGATATCATTTATACAACTTTTAAGAGAATTCAGGGTAAGCACAGGCTACTTTACAGTACAGTACACTTTACTTTACAGTGGTAACGACGCACAGTGGGGCAGAAATGACCGTTTGACGGCGATAATTATAAGCCCTTTAATTGAGTTAACCAAAATATATATTTCTAAAGGAATTGGGTGTGCTGAATTCAAATCCGAAGTCAAAATAACTGTAACTGCTCAGGTTTCCGAAAGAACCGTTATAACATTTTAAAAATGGAACTTGTTTGGTAGTTTTGCGAAGTGAGGGGTTAGATTTACAAAATAAAGTAAACAATCATGGAATTATTATTTTTATTAATTCTGCAGTCAATTTAAAATAAAATTTTTTAATAAATTATCAATTTATTTACTTTTTAAATTTAAATTTTGGAAGAACAGTATAACTTTACTTTGAGACAATTTACAAAGTTGGAAAATCTGAAAATAAAATATTTTGTGTATCTGGGTTTTAAATATAAGTAAAACATTTTATTTGCATTTTCCAAGATTTAATTTACAAATTATTCTGAGTCCGAAACTATTTCATGCTCATGTATCAATATCTTGTGAACTGAAATAGTCATATAATACCAAGGATACAGCGGTACAAACAATCTCGCAGTTTCAAGACAATAATTTTCAAATTTCGGCACATCAATATTTAATCCGCTGCAAAATTATGTGGAATTTTTTTTTTTGATTATGATTGATTTGATTGCGTTTTTAAAGAAGCGCCTGGCCACATTCCCAGTGTTCGTATTGCCATATCCTGGGTTTTAAGTTTTAAGGTTGAGGAGATAAGGTTTCTTCTAATAATTCAGCAGTTCTTCTGTCTCCAGAAGCTCGAAAATTCATTTGAGCAGCAAACACAAGTTCTTCAGCGGATGTGTCCCAAAGATCGGCTATTCTTTCACGTTTTCTCCGATTGCTCAATTGATCAATACTTACCTGAGGACGTCCAGAGGGTTGTGCAAACATTGCGAAGTTTATTTTTTCTTGAAGCCAAATTGATTCGTTTTTTTCAAACACCGACCTTGTGCGGTGGCTTTTGTTCCATTTAGATTTGAGTTCACTTTTGAAACTGGAGAGCAGAGCAGTTTGTGTTTGTTATAAAAAATGTCTCAACATCTTCAATTCTTTTCTCAAAAGTCCTAAATTTACTATTCAAAAATATTTCAAATAGCTCCTGTCTTTCGCAAGAAAAAAATTGCATTTTGACACCTTGGATATAATAATAATAGTTCAATATTTTTGACACTTACACTTGCACTTTTGAAATTGTATCACATATTATTATATGTGTAAAATAAGGTTTAAAGTCAAGAAATATTAACTACTGGTGTACTCTACGAGAAGGCTCTTCAGAATAACGTACCGATATTATTTTGCGCAACTTAAAATAGGTTGCATTTCCGGTATTCGGATGTTTTTTTTATGACAATATGCATTTTTATTATTATGTTGTTTATTACTTTTATGACTAATGTATTAAAGATGTTGTGCAATGAATATGAAGCGCTTTCCTGACCATAAGAAGAAGTTATTAGCCAAATCAATAATGGTGCCATTATTGTAAACAGGGCTGTATATACACAAAAAATTAAAAAAAAAATAGTTTAGGCAAACATCGGTGACTTTTGACTTCGGTTTTCAGTAAAGAAATGATTGAGCTAAAAAAAATTGAGTTCAAATTTAGCTCGATGTTTGCCTATTCAAAAAGTACCGTTATTTAAAAACAACTTTTAGGTTCTTATAGTCCGCCAGTTTTTTGGGCTAACGGTACTTTATAACCGAGTGAAAACTATAATATATAAACTAACATATTCTAATTGATAAATTCAATCCAAAACGTTTGTTTAAAACACTTGTTTTTTTAATGTACCAACTGAACAAAGTTGCTTCAAGTACTTTTGAATGAACGCAACTTCTTTGTTCTTACACCTTTGATGACAAACGCTGAGTGATTAAGCCACTTATTGGGAAAAAAATTCCTAAACCATATGGCTCATATTATCACCTAATCGGAAACGTAACTTTTATTGGGATCGGTTACGTTTTTAAAAATCGACTTCTCGCCGCTCCTCAGTAACATTTATAAAGCGCAACTGTGCTCATACTAAAAGCACAGTTGTATTATACAAGCAAACCATAAGCACTTTATAAATCTAAAGCGAAAAGCATGAATGAAACATTTTGCATGTAGATTAAGCTAGGCACTTAGATTTCAATAACGTCAATGTACTGTATGCAGTGTTAAGTAAAGTAAATTGTAATGAGCTTTGTATGACTAAGTTTGATTTTATATTTTAATGATTTAATGAACATTTAAAATAGCATTCAACACGTCATAAAGGTATAAGTACTCAGACAATGTAAATATATCTTACCAAATATCTTTTAAAACTTATTACACAGCTTATTACTAACAACAACCGTGCAATGACTTAATTTCTTTGAATACCAATCACCAATAGTGTCAATTAAGGAAGGCAAAGGATAGATCGCTGAGGGACATCTTAAACTCATACACATCATTCGCCTAGATAAATTCGAAGAACTGAGCGAGCAAATGAACAAAGGAGTGAAGGAAAGACTTCAAACACCGGACAGAGAAGCAGTTGCACAACATCACCTGACTCAACTTTGCGATCGCCTTAACTCCTTAAAAGCGAAAGTGCAGAGGAAAACAAGATCAATCAATTGGATTGGATCCGCCTGGAAATGGTTAGCAGGAAGTCTAGATGCGGCAGATTGAGACATGGTCCTCCGAAACGAGGATGATTTAATCAGCAACAATAATCAACAATATAAGGTCAACGACAAGATCTTGAGAATTTCAAAAAAGATAACACAAAAACATGAACTGGTTTATAGAAAGAATCAACAACGAAATAGTCTCAGCAGATCGAGCAAGGCTTAAACAAGACATCATCAAAGAAATTACAATTATGAAGGAGGAGATCAATGAGATTGTGCGGGCCTGTCAGATGGCTAGAAGCGGAATAGTGAACAATTAAGAGAAAGCGATTGTATTCCCCGCCTGCTAAAAGGAGGACACGCGGCTTGCATGTTCCAATCAAATACAGCAGAAATCGTTGAACTCATCAAAGATGATACTGTATTTGTTACCAACTTTAATGGAGAACTTACCACAAATGGGACATCGAGGACGCTCTTTGGAACCTACTTGGTCCATGTTAACAACGAGACGATCACTCTCAACAATAAGACATTTACAAGTTTTACTACTGCGGCACTACAAGCATTGCCGCCTGCACTGACGAACATTACTGCCATTGGGCACAGAGTCGTCATAGAGTACGGGCACAATATCAGCATAGGTAACGTAAGTTACTAAATACTCTTACTGACAAGATGAGATCATCATAGGTGATTGACGTTGCTCTCTCCCTAATTATAATTTCGTTTGCCATAATCATCTGGTGCAAGGTGAACAAGAAGATAAACATACCCAAGTTACAACTACCGTTCCGGAAACACACCCCCCTGGCGTTGCCCTCCAACATTAATATCTACGGGACGTAGATTTTCGGGGGGTAGGGCAGTTAACACGATGCATTTCCCAGTCGGCGGAAAGGGGAGCTGTCCCCTTGAACTGCCCAAATGCGCGTGTGTGCAATACGACACCTTTCATGCGCGAACCAACATGATGCCCGTGTATGCAAAAGGACACCTTTCATGCCAATTAACATGATTCAGCATAGAAACGTTCCCAGGCCGGAGAATGCTGACACACCTGTCCTTGCACGCGCAGGCTGCCCATAGGTGTGGGCATAGGTGTAATTTTACTTTAAGTTAGATTTTAAGTTCATTCTTATTGTAGACGCGAACGAATAAAGTTGTAAATCTAAAATTGTTTTTTGTTTGAAAGGTACAAGTCGGATCGTTGGGGAGTGGCTTTGCCTCTCCATCCGCTTTTTTTTATAAAACCCCTTATGGGATTAGTTAATTGTCTGTGTTTCCAAGAGCGTTGTTATTATTTACTTCAAAATTATGAATTTTAATGTACTTATCATTTTCTATTGCACTTGCTTTTAGAAATGTTTGAGGTGACTCTTATGTGTTAATTACTTCGATAAAAGCATACCAATTTTGAGCTTTGTAAATGCCCTCAGGAATACTTAAGTTTTTATTTATAATTGTTGGTTTATGTGTATATCAACCTGTTCAACAACGACTGGTAGGTAAGTAACTAACTTGCTTAACTCTGGAACTGTAAGATAAAATATTTAGCTTATAACTGAGAGGTGTTTTGTTGTTTGCTATTTCTAAATATGAATTTTTAAGATATGATATTATTCCGAGCTGTGTCATGATGTCAGTAGGGGGTTTATAAAAGTTCTGGCTCACTTTTTCCATACAAAAAGATAAGTGTTTTCTATGGGGTTTTTTCTCATGCGTGTTGATTGTTAAGTTGGCTTCTTGAAGTGAGTGTGTGTGAAAAGAGTGGCGTGTATTTGGGACGCGACGTTGGTTGTGGCGCGCTTATCAGCAATAAGAAGAAGAAGAAGAAGAAGAATGTTTATTGTGAGAATATGTTTTTTTGTTTTTACGGTGCCATGTGAGATTTAGTGTTCAGTGTATTATCTGTAAATTAATTATGGTCTGACAAAAGATGTGTTAGGGGACATGTGAAATGATTAAATGTTTTTCTTTGACCTAGCATTAGTTTCACTGATATATTTGTAGAACTAATTGTGGTCTGTCAAGACAAAATGTGTTAGCAGACATGTGAATGTTTCACTTAGGTTCATCGGGTTCAATCTAATATTTATTGTGGAAATATGTTTTTGTGGTGACATGTGAGATATAGTTTTACAATATTTCAGTATCACAAAAAATATTGTGTGTGGTTTTCAAAATGCGCTAGATTTCGTATAAATAGAGAGATCTCAATTCTTTCCATTCACAATAAAAATGATGATGATTTGTGACTAGGATGTTAATGAAAGTTATTGGAATCAACACAAAAGAAGAAGTACTCATAAGGAAAAAGCTAAGAAAGTTATTCAAGAAGACTATTCTTGCATAGAGAATGCTTTTAAAAATAGAATTAAAACTTTTTTAATATCTAAATAGTATGAGAGTATATTGAACATAGACGTATTGTTTGAAAAATATATTGGGTTGATAATAGAATTGTTAACAAGTGAAATTATAATGATGAAAGCGTTCAAATTTAACGTGGAGTTATTTTGTAATTTTGTAAAACATTTAAAAGATGAAGATGATAACATGCAAATAAATACAAAGAGTATGCACACGGTGATGCGTACAATCTTACGAGTTGATGAAATATCTGAAGAATTGAATGAAATGATTAAAATCATCAAGACGAAGTTAGAGGAGTTCCAAGAAAGGGATAGTGAATGGGCTTTGTTATCATTTTTGAGAATTGAGATAAATATCAATAAATATGAACCACTTCGCGGATCATGTTAGTTTCCATTACCAGCAGAGATTCAGTGTAAACATATGATATATTTATATCATATGAGAGGTGAGAAACAGATCCAAGGTGTTAGCGGTATGATCTGCAATGTCAGGTATTCGTGTTGGCTCATTCACAAGCTGGGTTAAATTATTTACCTCAGTGAAGATTTCCACAAACCTTCCTTCGGGTGTCGTCTGGCCTGAATGTCGAAGCCAAGTAGAATTGTGTACATTGAAATCGCCCGCAATAGCGATTTCAGTGCTAGGGTACAGGGATACAATTCTTGTGATGGAGTCAGATAGCGCATCAAACTCATTATAAGTTGAGTTGCTGTCCAGGTTTGGACTTCTATAAATTAGTAGTGAATTAAATGCTTACGGGCAAAGAGTTTTAACCACAAAAAATTAAATTCCGGATTGGAACAGTAGCCATATTGTGGTTGAATTTGGTAAGCAACATCACTACGCACATAGATGGCGAGACTGCGGTGAAAAAAGAATAAGGGCACCAAGCTTTATCCAGGCAGGTTCAAATCCGCTAAATCGGTATTCTCACCCACCTGTGTTTCGCTCAGCGCCAAGACAGCTGGTTTGTGACGAGAGAGGTGGACGTAAACGGTAATGAGATTAGTTCTCAGTCCGCGAATGTTGCTCACGTCAACACGAAATTGCCCCCTCATGTCAAATCCGAATCAATTCACTGCACTACACTGCACTTTTTTTTAAGAATTTATTTTTTTTTTTTTTATTTTTTCCACTCGCGGAGGTTTTGGGCGGACCGCGTTAACTGTTCTTAAGAACGACGCGAGGAATTCTTTGTTTTGTTATTTATTAAGTGCATGCAGCGACGACACGTCTGCATGCGTCGGAGGATGACACGGCACTTCAATAAGAGTCTGATCTTTAATTTAATTAAATTAAATTTAATTTGACATAACCAATAGATACTAAGTTCAAAGAACTGAACTCCTTTGAATAATACCCAGTTTTTCTGATGAGTCCACTGAATATTGGGAAACACCATTTTCAAGGCTTTCTTCATCTTTATCGCCCATTGTAAGAGTTGTTTGCTTTATTCAGTTTTAGATTTCTCCTCCTCATTTAGTCTCTCATCAATGTATTCAATTGGTTTTTCATCAAAAACAATCTCCGCTGGCATAGACTCCTCACAAATTAATCAACTGCCATCAAACTGGAACTGGGACGATTTATCGAATTCATCCGCATTCATGTGATGATCTTCAATAGGTTTAAATTTGGTGTCATCATCATCTAAATCGTTGTCCAGAATTGATTCAAAACATCTATCCATTTCCATGTTGTCATCAGTATGTGATTCAATAGAATCATTTTTGATGTTATCTGAATCATTATCGTTCATTATCTCAGGGATGAACTCGAAGTTGTTATTCGATGTCATGTTGTTCGGATGAGAGTCAAGAGGATTATCGCTAATCATATTCTTAATGTATTGTAGATATTTTTCATCTGAAATATTCCCAAAGCAATCCATTTCCATCATGTTATAATCCATCAAATTTATATCAATAAAGTCCTCATCCTGAATGTTTTGAAAAACAGAATTTTTTACATCTAACCAACTCCTTAGAACCGTTAAATACTTCACACAAACAATTTCAATTACAAGAATTGTATGGTAATTTATAGTCTTATTAATTATATACCACAGGAATATAATAAAAAAGGCATTTCTTTCAAATCTAAAACGCAGAATATATACTGTGAGCGTCAAAAGTGAGTAAACAAATATGTGATTACTGCACAAAGATAAAAATTGGGTCTAAAGGGAGATCAAAAAAATTAACACAGAAAGAAACAATGACATTTCGTTTTGGAAAAACATTTTGATACTACTAAATTTTTTCTTCAACACATTTCAAGCATTTATAACATCCTTTGACAATTGTACAATTTTATGCATAATGCACTGATCTAATCCTTTTAAATGTATTAGTTCCAATTATCAGTTATCAAATCATTTATCAGATCAGTTATCAGATCAGTTATCAGATCAGTTATCAGATCAGTTAAAAGATAAGTTATCAGATCAGTTAAAGATAAGATGACAGCAGTAAAGAGGACTTCTATCATCTCCTAGAAAGGACATATGATCGATGCCCCAGCTACGACACCAAGATAGTTCTAGGAGATTTCAACGCTCAGCTGGGAAGAGAAGAAGTCTTTGCTAAAGTCATCGGAAGACACAGCCTGCACGCCAACACCTCCGGAAACGGACTCAGGCTAGTTGACTTCGCCTAGGGGCGAAATCTCTCTGTGGTCAGCATGCGGTTCCCACACCTCAACATTCATAAAGGTACCTGGCGATCACCTGATCAATCAACCGTCAACCAGATTGATCACGTTGCGATCGACGTCAGACACTCCTCCAGTATTCTCGATGTCGGAACCTTCCGAGGGGCAAACATTGACTCGGATCATCACCTTGTTGTAGCCAAGGTAAGAACCCGGATATCGAGAGAGCAACGGAGTCGAGACAAGCCAAGACGGTTTGATGTCGGAAAGCTACAATCGCAACCGATCGCTAGAGCCTTTGCCGATCGATTCTCTCTGAAACTATCTCAAAGTTCGACGCTGCCTGCACAAACAATAGAAGACAAGTGGAAACGTTGTCAAGAAGCCATCAAAGAGGCCGCCACTGATGTGCTGGGTTTTACGCCACCACCTAAGAGGAACCCATGGCGCATGCAGCCAAACAAGAAGCTCTACAAACAGAGAAGAAGGGAAGAGAACCGGCTTCTCAGAAGAAAAAAGAAAGACCACGAGAAGCGCGCGGTCGAGGAAATGGAGAGGTGCTATGGAAGGAATGATGTCCGAAATTTTTACCACAAGATAAAAACAGTTATCCGGTGGTTATAAGGCTCGGACGGAAGCCTGCCGGGATCAAAATGGACAACTAGTGGTAGAGTCGCAGTCGGTGCTGAGAATCTGGAAGGATCATTTCTGCAGACTCCTAAACGGCGATGACGTCGCAAATTCCGCTGTTAGGCAGAATGTCCCACTCAATTTGGACGACGATGGACAAGAATTCCGTCCCCCCGACTTCGACGAGGTCAAGATAGCAATATCGAGACTGAAATCGAACAAAGCTGCTGGCGCGGACGGACTATCCGCAGAGCTGTTCAAAGCGGCTGGGGATGAGCTGGTTGGGTGCATGCACCATCTCATCTGTGAGATATGGTCGGAGGAAAGCATGCCCGACGAGTGGAATCTCAGCATCGTTTGTCCGGTCTACAAGAAAGGAGACCCCTTCGACTGCGCCAACTACCGAGGGATCAGTCTTCTTAACATTGCATATAAGATTTTCTCTGCCGTACTATGTGAGCGCCTGAAACCGTTCGTCAACAACCTGATAGGTCCTTATCAGTGTGGTTTTAGGCCAGGGAAGTCCACAATCGACCAGATCTTCACACTGCGGCAGATCCTGGAGAAGTCCCAAGAAGTACAAATCGACACCCACCATCTATATGTCGATTTCAAGGCCGCGTATGACAGACAGACAGACGAGCTATACAGTGCCATGTCTAGTTTTGGCATCCCTACCAAACTCGTCAGATTGTGTAGGATGACAATGGAGAACTCTCGCTGCTCCGTCAAGGTCGGTAGCGAACTCACCGAGACCTTCGATGTCAAAAAAGGATTTAGACAAGGCGACGCGCTGTCATGCGACTTCTTTAACATCATCCTTGAGGGGATCGTGCGGAACTCACACGTCAACACCAGAGGCACGATCTTCCACAAGTCCGCTCGATTGCTAGCTTATGCGGATGACATTGACGTGATCGGCCGAACTCAGCGAGCCGTCAATGAGGCGTTTGCTAGCATTGAAACGGAAGCGGCTAAAGTGGGACTGGTGGTAAACGAGGGTAAAACGAAGTATATGCTGTCATCGAAGAAGGACGCAGAACATCGACGTCTCGGACAGAGCGTCACTATGGGCAGCAGACACTTCGAGGTAGTGAAGGACTTCGTCTATCTCGGCTCCGCGGTGAATAGGGACAACAACATCAGTACCGAAATCAAGCGCAGAATCACTCTTGCCAATCGCTGTTTCTTTGGGCTCAAGAGGCAATTGAGTAATAAAGCCCTCTCCCGAACGACCAAAGTAACTTTGTACAACACCTTGATCATCCCAGTCCTGCTCTACGGCGCAGAAACCTGGACGCTACTAAAAGCGGATGAGGAAGCCATTGGTCTCTTCGAGAGAAAAGTTCTGCGTGCGATTTTTGGTCCTGTTTACGTTGATGGCATCTGGAGGAGAAGATTCAACCACGAACTGTATGGGCTGTACGGCGGCATGAGCCTAGTCAAGCGTCTACGGATACAACGCTTAAGGTGGCTAGGCCATGTAGAGCGCATGGACAGCACTGCTCCGGCCCGAAGAGTTTTCGAATCCGAACCACAGGGACAACGCAACAGAGGACGTCCTAGACTGAGATGGCGCACACAAGTGGAAAAGGACCTCAACCATCTTGGAGTGCGCAATTGGAGACAGCTGGCAAGAGATCGTGCTAGCTGGAGAGGCATGTTGGTTGAGGCCCAGGTCCACCCCGGACTGTAGCGCCATCCGAAGAAGAAGAAGAAGCACTACCTTCAGTTAACTGGGACATCTTTATATTACTCTTGAATGATCCTACCTCGAGATCATTTAATTCCTTTTGACTGTTCATTGTGTGTGTTAGCGTGTTTGGTAGAATCCTATTAATTGGAATTCATTGAATGTATTTTTTTATACCATTTCTTTATCGTAAAAATTATTATAATAATAATTGCAATCAAAACAAAAAAGAAAAAACCTTCCCGATTATTCTGTTAACAAATACTATTGACTGTTGTTTATCCAAATTCAATTGTTCAATAGCGTTTTATTCTGATATAAGTTTACATAACCATATTTTCACTTTCATCTTCCATATCAAATTTCATGTTGATAAACTCATCCATTTGACAACCGATTCCATTCTCAATGTAAAATTCCGATGATGATTCCTCTAAAGTTGAAAACAGATCATTCATTGAATCACTTTGAGGATCAGCTTTGTCATGAAAAATCCGGAAATAGAAATCTTTCCAAAGTTGAGTATACATTTTTTTGAATCAACCTGTTTTTTTGTAGAATAAAAATAAATAAAAAACGTTTCCAACTAATAAATTATAAAAATAAAATATACATGAAATGATTCATATATTTATACAAAATATTTTATTCCTTTGTTTAGTTTATTAATATACATAATATACATTCATTCACTTATTGGTATTTTATTATGATCCCAAGCATATGTATATATTCCATTACTACATATATACCTCTTGGTATCATTATAACTTAATGTTAACTTATTAAAAATTTGTGCATAAAGGTTATGTAACTTACTTCTAAATTTATACATTGATTTGTAAAGTATAGTTTTCTTAAATAAACATTTTCGATACTCTTTTATGGCCAGGCGTTTAGTTACAGATTTTTTCACACCTTTTGCTTTTTTTAAAACTTTACCAGTATCTACACTGAAAGAATACATTTTCGCTCGTAAGCCAACAAATTCCAACATTTTCTTAGAATTATTTTTATCTTTAAATTTACCAAGAACTTTACCATTTATCTGTGAAAAATTGTGTAAATTATCTAAGGGATATTCTGATGTCAGAATATATCAGAATAAAAATCATCAGTCATTATTGAATAAATAAATGAATCTGTATCCATAAAGCGTAATTGTACTGAGTCTCCAAACTTTTACACATAGAATTATAATGAAAGTCTTACATTACATTAACCATTTTGATAACTCTAGTACAACAAAACCTAAATAAATCGATTTATTATACTCTACTTTTCCCTTAATCATTTCAATAGCACACATATCCGCAGTAAATATAGAACAACTATGGTAATTAGGATGTGCAATAAGCTTCCCCCTACATTAGAAATTCACTTTTTTTTGTTTCATCATAGCTATCTACATAATTATTATTAGCCTTTGCATATCTCTTACTTCACTGACATAAACCACCGCGGATACTTTTTTTTAAAGAAATTAAACAAACAATTTCTGTTAAAAGCTCCAATTTAATATTTGTTGCCTTCAGTATTGCATCTCAAGATAAACCAGGTGATATATAGTAGTGACAAGGATCTAAATCGTATATTTTCATACAAACTTTACGGAAATTCTCAAAAACGTCAGCCAACAGCAAAACATCACTCTTTAAATACAGAAGCATGTAATCCTTCAAGGTTTTACAATTGAAATACTCCCACACTTTTACAGCCTGTTTATAGTCATTTTCCGAAAAATCTTTATCCGTTAATTTGTTATAAAATTTTGAAATTGGTGGAAGAAAGCCATCTTCTAAACGATCCCATGAATCAAGATAATCATAGGGAAATACACCTTTCCTAAGCATTAATTTAAATGAGTCATCATCATTTTTATAAGCTATTCTGTTTATTATGAAATCATCTTCTGTTAAATTGTTCACCAAACTGCTTATGCTAGACTGAAGAAATCGAAAAGAATCTAAAAATCTCATTTCAAAGTTATCTGCAACGCATTTGGAGAGAGAAATGTAGTTCTCCTTATTTAAGGGAATTATTTTTATTTCACCTTGAATTTCACTTAAACTTTTCAGAAATAAATGGCAATCATAGCCCGAAAAATTATGTAAAAATATTGGAAAAAATGTTGGTATACGAAAATCTAAATTGCACTGTGAATGTGCAGGTCCCCTACATTTACCGGTGAAGTGATAATGATCTCTTACTCTTATATCAGTTTAAATAACACTTTGTTCACATAAGCTGCATATAGGTGATGTACGGTTAAAGTCATTCTCAAGGTCCGTCAATGGAAGCATCTGCTTTGGCTAATCTTTTTTGTATGGAAAAAGTGATCCAGAACTCTTATAAACCACCTACTGATGTCGATTCCGATCAAACCATCGCAATAATTATGGAATTTAAAGATGAGAAATGACAAGGTTTCATTTGTTTGGAGTTCTTACAGTCGATTTATTTTTATTTCGTATCAAATATAGTTTTAATCTTAATGGGTACGGGTAAGTGTATTTCTATGTGTTTTAGAGTTCCAGGATTAACAAAATATCTTTTACTATCTGTATCAATGAGAAATTTCAGGGTTTTGTGAAATTTTCAGGGTATCTGTCCACTTAAACTACTAAGGTTTCCTACGTCATGATTACTATTGTTACTTTCTAGGTTGTGTAATTCTTGTCGTCTGCTATTGGGAAGAGTGCATCTAGAGTTGGCACTATACGTATCCATTGTTTCTACGGTGCAATTCCTGTTTATTTGCCGATAACAACTTAAAGTAGAGCTATTGCTGTGTGGAATGTTATCATATCTTCTATTTTGGGCATTGCTTAAATTGATATGCTCAGACTCGGCGGGCCCATGATTCGGTTGTCTAAAATAACTGCTTTTTCCACTATTAATAGGACGATAATATTGCCTTGTAGGTTGATAGAAAGTGCCTAAAGAATTTTGTGGAGATGGCTGCCTATTACCGAAAGTGGGTCTTTAATTTTGACTATTATATGTATATTGTCTCTCCTGATTTCTGCGTGGAAACTGTTCTTACTAGGATGTAGATGGAATATATCTATTATTCTGCTCTTGCATACAAAAATTTAGGGCGTTCGTTAGCTTCGTTGGTCGCATTGACCTAACCTACGATCTCAAAAGTTCCCCGAGTCCTGCCATTTTGCTTCTCCAACTATGGGCAAAAAGAGTAGCCTTCTCACTAAGTTTTTGAGTCTTGGCGTTTAAGGCAATAGGAGACATAGAAAAGCGATAAACAAGAAACTTTGGAATTTACTCACCATGTGCTCCGGTATTTCGCGTGGGTTACTTTAAGTGCTAGAAGATTGAAATCCACCATCTCGTATATACTCGAAATGTGCTTCAAATGTATCCAAATTGTAGTAGCTACTCCAGTTTCCTTCGCTACAGATGTCGAATAGATTGCTCCAAGCTCGACTGCGCCAGTTATGTTATCCGCATCTACCTTCGCCAGGTTGTCACATCCACGTTCAAATACCGTCAAAACACAATCTCGAATTTTAATATTTTTATTGCGATTTCAATTATTTATTATAAATATTTATTAGTTCACAAATTAGCTTATTTATTTCAATTCAATAAACATTTAATATAACAAAAGATAATGTCAAGATCAAGTTATTATTTAAGATGTGTATTATTACATTTGAGTGCTGTCAGCAGCTCGAAAGAGGTGGTGCCGTGAAAAATTTGTGTTGAGCTGGGAATCGAACCTAGACCTTCGACGTGTGAGAGACTCACTCTACCCACTACACCACAATTGGTTTAGATGCGTTCCTTTAATTTTTTTTTTTGAAATAGATTTACCCCCACTCCTTAGCAAATGACAGACTTCAGAGAGAGACATTATATAAAATAGAGGGATACTTTGGGGAAGATAAAGATTAGACTCAGTTTCTCCACACAATATCCCAAATACTAGAATTTTGGTAGTCAAAGCTAGTGTAATGTGATTTCGAATCAACTTAATTATAAAATTATCTATATTGATTGGATAGAGACGCTGTCTCTTGATCACCGTAATCGTTTCCACCTGGGAAGGAATTATATTGAACCACACTAGACAACCATGCACCATGATTAACCGGATGACGGCTTTAAAGCAGATCATCTTCGCCTACTTTCCTTACTTTCCACAGTAAGAATCTTTTTAGCCCTTGTCAGAATTGTTGCTTGATGTTCGCCACCAGACAGATACTGATCAAACCAAGTGCCCAGATGTCTTACAACCTCTTCTTCTTGGGGTTAAATACGCCAGTTTCTCCTCGTGTCCTTTTAGATCATGGTCAGCAGGGTTCTAAAACGAATAGTTTCTCACTTCCAGTAGTTGGCCGAATCTTCAGGTAGTATACAGCATTATGTTCTTCTAACTAGGCACTGCCGAAGGCTATTGCCATGTAAATAAGTTAGGTACCTGTGCAATGTACTCTAACTGCATTGGATTTCAGAAGATGTCTTCTCGAAGACGTTGGACATCGGTCAAAGATTTGCCCTAGTTGAGGTATCTTTGTCTAGTTTGAGAATCGGTTGTACCACAACAGTTTTCTAATGAACCAGATAATATACATTACAAAGCACAAGTGTGATGATTGAGAATCCCCGGTTCGAGTCCTGAGGATAAAAAGAAAAACTAGAATAAGTAAAAGACAATAAGTGTAAGTGATAAGAGTGGCATGGAAAGTGACGAGCGACCCAAACTCAGCAAATCGGTTGATTTTTAAACACCGGTGGCTGGGAAATCAGCCCACCCAACCAGCGACGGTAGCTTGCGTATGGCTAGTCACACGAGACGGACTACAAAGGGGAAGAGGGAGAGAAAGAGGCTACAGCCAGTCTACTACCATTAAACGTCGGACGACTACAATGACGTCAAATAGAGAGGCGATCGCACCGAACAAAGGCGGACCGGTACCGACGAAAACAATACCGCCATAGAAAACTTCACCAAAAATATCGGCTACAGCTCCTTCAAGGTGCTTGCCACTTCGGACGCCGACTACGAAGAGGAGGAAATACGATAGGAGGGGAAACTCAGACTACTTGATGAGGAAAGGGCAAAGCTTGACGCCCATATCAAGTTCCTCTAAGAGCAGTATACGACAAGGAAGGCTACTGAAAATACAGCGAAAAGGAAAGAGAAGCTGGAGAAAACAACAGAAAAAAAAACACAGCAACAACAGCAAAAACAGAAGACGCAGTAACAGCAGATCCAGCAAAAGAAACAACAGCATAAATCACAGCAGCTACAACCGGAGAATCAACAGTAATCACAGCAGCTGAAAAAACAGCATGTCATAGGTAATGAGTTATTTTATATAAAATATAAGACTCCCCAAACACACACCGTTCATTGCCTAAAAATGGACGGGCTTAGATTTCTGAAAGAGAAGTTAGCGGCATCGAATGCTGACTGCTATACGTACACCTCCAGAGGAGAAAGGCCAGACCTCGCTCCGCAACAAGCTGTGATAAGCTGAGAGCGACGAGCCTACCAGTCTGTGGGTTGTGCGTGAGGGTAATATCCTCACTATTTAAAACAACACCAGTTCACAGATGTCATCATGCCTCGGAAAAGAAGTGTGATGGAATTTACCCGTCAAAAAAACGATGAAAAACTGCGACGTGTACTACAGCATATATATATATATATATATATATATATATATATATATAAATGCTGTAGTACACGTCGCAGTTTTTCATATATATATATATATATTCTCATATATATATATATATATATATATATATATATAGAGAGAGAGAGAGAGAGAGAGAGAGAGAAGGAATCGCTTAGTCGGATGCGGATTTGTTGGTCGAGGTAGACCCCGTCAGGGAACCAAGATCGTTCTAGGAGACTTCAACGCTCAGCTGGGTAAGGAGGATATCTTTGCTGGTGTCATGGGAAACAACGAGGGCTGTTCGTGAGCTCTACGAACAGAGAAGAAGGGCACCAGCTTCTCAGAAGAAAAAAGAAGGTGCATGAGAAGCGCGCGGTTGAGGAAATTGAAAGGTGTTATGGCAGGAACGAAGTCCGAAAGTTTTACCAAAGGGTAAAACAACTATCCGCCGAATTATTTAAGGCAGCTGGAGATGACATGGTCGGAGGAAAACCTGCCCGATGAGTGGAATCTCAGTTTGCCCGGTGCACAAGAAAGGAGAGCCCTTTGACTACGCCAATTGTCGAGGAATCAGTATTCTTAACATCGTATACAAGATCCTCTCTGCCGTATTGTGTTAGCGTTTGAAACCGTTTGTCCATAACTTGATAGGTCCCTATCATGTTATGGACAAACGGTTTCAAATCGCATTTTCTTTGGGCTCAAGAGGCAATTGAGTAATAAAGCCCTACTCTATGGGGCGGAAACCTGGACGTTACTAAGATTGGATGAGGAAGCTCTTAGTCTTTTCGAGAGAAAAGTTTTGTGTGAGACTTTTAATCCTGTTTGCGTTGATGGCATCTGGTGGAGAAGATATAATGACGAACTCTGTGGCCTGGGCTGCAATCACGTAACTTTTCAAACGACTATCGTCCTGACAATTCACCAAAGCGATATCGTCGATAATTCTACTGACCGTAACTATATCGTGTCATAATTGTACTCAGATAATAAAACAAACTTAAGAAGCTCAGTCCCTGGACAACGATTTCTCAATGCACACAACATGTTAAACGAAGAGATTTCCCCCCCGACATCTTCTGCTTGCGAGCCGTATCACTTCTACTCCAGCAGTGATACAACCTATCATCGAGGTTGACCCTGAAAACAACCTCCACCCCCACCACTACAAAGGAACATCATCGACACACGGATCTGAACACCCCGATGTTAAGACAGGACATCGTTACATTGTAAATAATTCACTTGTACTATGTAAGACAGTTGTTCATCCGTCGCGCCCCTATTGTTGAGCCGATACATATATATGTATATTCACTTAAAAATTTTGAAATTGTAAATATTTTGTTCAATAAAAAAAATTGAATTGAAAAAAATTCAGACGTGTTATGCCCATAGCGCTGTGTCGGCAGTTTCAGGATGGAATCAGTGTTAAAGAAAAAGCGGATCTTCACGACGAAAATCGAATCTTTTGCTTGAGCAGTACAGTTACATTCCCAAATCGTTCCGATTTTGCCATTATTTTCTTGTCGTCGAGGTGGAAGGTGCCAATTGTTTTGCACTGCTTTCTCTCGTATTTTTGGCTTTTGTTTCCTTTCCTCGTCCTATAGTAATAATACACTTGCTGCAATGCATACACACTACGTTTTCACACATAATTTTATTGTTTTCATGAATGTCAATGAAATATATGAAGGAAATGATTAAAAAAATAAATCATAACGTCCGCTGCACCCGACAAAAGTGAGAAATGGTTCAATTTTATGTTTCCGCGAAACAAACTAGAAAAGTGGCCGTGAGTGGTCACAACATGTATGGACACGAAGTGTTGTTGGCATATCACGTCTGGACAGGCACTTTCTGAGAGAAATTTGCCATATAAAACTTGGCCAAGGCGATTTTATAAATGCATATTTTTAAGCTCCTGAGATGTACAATAGAATATTTCATGACAGTCGTTTACACAGTGATTCTTGGGGTTGTTGCATTGCATATGAAAAAGGAATTGGGTGTACCTTTGTGAAGCAAACGACAGGAGAAGGTGAGTGCATATTTCTGAAAATTGTTATTGAACGCTTCTATAGAATGTATGTCAACCGAATGTGGCAGATTTAGGGCCTCTCATTTTTCGAGAAGTGCTGTGTGGAAGTTAAAATCTATATATTCTCTGAAACCGAGACAAAAATTTTGTTTTCTCTTTTTGTGGGTGCACTATGTTCACCCTTTTCCGTTTGAGCCTTTGGAGTATTTTTGTACATTTATTTTCTCACATTCTAGACAAAAATACTTAAATATCAGAAACAATTTTCATAAATATCACCTTTAGCGGAATGTGGCATAAACGGTGCCCTTCTGAACCCATCAAGTTTCGTGCCCACGAGCGACGTCCTGCTCACTAAAAATCGCCTGGCCACATGGAAGGAAAGACATTAAGTAAAATAGAGGAATACTTCGGGCAAGATCATGCCGTTAAGACTCAGCTTGTCCACATAATACTGCAGTGCTGAGCAGCAAATATCAGAATGTTGGTAGTTGATGTCGAATCAACTTAATAACAAATTATCTATCTTGATAAGACAGAGACGCTGTTTTTCGATCTCCATTATTGTTTTCACCTGAGAAGGATTTATACTAAATCACCCTAGATAACCATGCACCATGATTAACCGGATGACAAGTATATAGCAGATCATCTTCGGCTTAGTATCAACCTAGTTGCTGTTAAACAACTTACATTCCACAATAAGAATCGTTTTAGCCTTTGCCAGAATTATAGCTTCATATTCACTACTAGACAGATGCTGATCCAACCAAGATATGCCCAGATATCTTACTGAAGATTTGCAGGAGTTGAGGTATCTTTATCTCATTTGAGTATCCGTTGTACCACAGCTGTTTTCTAATGAACTAGGTAGTAGGCATTACTGAGCTAACATAACCGCTTCAGGTAGCAGGTGTCGCAGAACGATCTTTGGTGTACCATCGATTCCGACTGGGTTCTTCTTCGTCGACAGTTGAATATACTTTACTGTTCATACCTTGATATGGAACTATTCCTATCGTCGGCGAAGGCACTAGTTGTTATAAGATCTTCATTGAACCTAGTAAAACCACGGGCTCCGTGTACATTTTATGAAAAAGGCGGTATGAAATGGAAATAAAACACTAATTATTAATGGGAAAGTTAAAATATTTTATTCAAGGTATTGGCCATTGTTTTCTACACATTTTGACCACCTTTCTGGCAATTTGTGAATACCACGCCAATAAAATTGTTCGTCTTTTAAAGCAAACTCATCAGACACCCAATTTTTGACCTCCTCGTAGGAATCAAAGTGCTGCTCACCCAATGCGTGTCCCGTCGATGAATACAAATGGTAGTCGGAAGGAGCCAAGTCTGGTGAATACGTCAAGTGGGGTAGCTGCTCCGAGCCAAGTGTTTTGATTGCAGGTGCATTGTCATAGAGCCAAATTACCTTGCCGTGTCTTCTGGCCCATTCTGGTCGTTTCTCGATCAATGCATGGTTCAAATTGATCATTTGTTGTCGATAGCGATCAGTATTAACGGTTTCACCAGGCTTTAGGAGCTTGTGGTACAGCACACCTTTCTGATCCCACCAAACACACACTATTGCCTTCTTGCCGAATCGATCCGGTTTTGCAGTCGATGTTGTTGGTTGTCCCAGATTAACCCATGATTTTTTCCGTTTAGGATTCTTAAAATATATCCATTTTTCATCGCCAGTAACAATCCGATGCAAAACCGATTTTCTTTCGTGTCTTTGAAGCAAAATTTCACAAGTGTTTTTTCGGTTTTCCATGTATCTATCATGTTGCACCCATTTTCCATTTCCACACTTTTGGATCTTTCCCATAGCTTTTAAACGGTCAGAAATTGTTTGCTGTGCAACATTTAACATTGCTGCCATTTGCTTTTGACTCAGTGTCATCTCCATCCAATATCGCAATTCGGCGTCTTCAAACTTTTTTGGTGGTCTTCCGCGTTCATTATTATTTCTGAACCGTTGAAACCATCTTTTGCATGTTGCTTCTGATTGAGCATGATCAACATATGCCTCGACAAGCATTTGATGCGACTTTGCAGCACTTTTCTTCAAATGAAAACAAAAAATTAATGCTTTCCGCAAATCATCACTTTCTGGTACAAAATTCGACATTTTTAACACGATGAAAAAATATGATGTTGTCTGTTCAATGACTTGATGTATACTAAATAGTTTTGACAGATGTCATAGCAAACAAACAAAAAAAATTAAGTGCTCGTTCACAACAAATGTTGCCTATCGAGACATTTGTGTCTTGACGCTTCCATTCATACCGGTATACCTGGTAGTCGTCTATTCCTCTTGCGTTTGGAACACTATTACCCTATTCACCGTGCTTTGCTTTTAAATCACAGACCAGAATAATAAAGTTTTCCCGAGTACCTCGAGTTCCAAAATTAACTTGGGGTTTTCAGCTTTTGCTGATTATATAACGCTTAATTAAGCCCAACATGTCGGCACACGAGGCAGGCCTATGGACGACTGATTTTCCTAAATAAACCTGCCATTAACTTTAAATATATCCACAAAACAAACGTTGGTTTCAGAAATTGTGTACGATGTATTTTTAATATAATCGCCCACGTTTCAGTTTTAATAACAAAATTGAAAGAAGTATTTAGAATTTTATTTTTTTTGCGATAAATTATGTGCCAATAGGACCTAGACCTTCGCAGTACTCGTCTGCTGAAAAGAAAAACAAACCCATTAACATATGAGTGTAGTTTACACTTACCCAATTTATTAATGTAAATTGTCAATATTTATTAATGTACATATTTAAACAGAAACTAATTTTTATGTAGAGCCTTCGATAAATAGACCCGGACACAGCGTTTTTATACCTAGCTTCTAGCATTAATGGAGCTTTATAGCATTAGTACATGACTCAACGTTTATGTTCAACTCTTTAGCCTTCTCTCTTGATCTCCAAATCTAGAAAATATATTTTTAATTAAAAAAGCTTGCATGCAGATTCTTACTACCACCTTAATGGAATAATCGTCACTTGTTGTAACCAGCATTTCAGAATCCCTTCTGTTAAATGCAACACTGTTGACCACATCATCGTGTTTGTATTTTGTTAAACATATTCCATAGTATCGGTCCCAAAGATAAGCATGCTTATCTTCGGCTCCACTGAATATAAAAAGATATTTGGAAGAATAATTTAGACATATAAATTTATAAACGTCACCTTGCAACATAGTTATCACAAACATCAAGGAAGATAAAAAAACACTCTGCTCCAGACGTGTAGGCTTTATGAGCTTTCTGCATTTTACCAATAGTTTTCAGTTCCTTCAGATCAATCACGTGTATGTCGATTTCTTGAGCTATTGGTGGGGGATCTAGAGCATTTGTAATTATATACCCCCTGGGCCACGAACGTGTATTAACGTACAAATATCTAAAATTATTGATCATTATAATAATTATAATGTTAGTAATGCCAGGATAATTGCAATTTTAATAGAAACAATGATAATAAGAGATTATACTTAAATTTAATAATAATAATATTAATATAATAATATTAATATAATAATATTAGTATAATAATATTAATATAATAATAGTTATATTTAATAGTATAATAATATGGATAATAATTATTATAAGATAGTTTATATCACTATAAAAAATAAGAAAAAACAGAATAATAGTATTTACATAATTGCAATATAATATAACAATCTCGCGAATAGTAAAAACATTAGTAATGTGTGCAGAAGAGTAATCGGAAATAATACTGATAATGGTTATATATTTAATTATAATCACCATGAGATTAAACTGATATTTACAGAAATGATAGTAGTAGTAATACAAAAATAATAAATCTTTTACTGCCAATATTTAAGGAAATTTCGTATACACTATAGTGACTCCACTGAAGCATGGTACTAAGGGATGTATCCAAGCGATACTATGACTATTTTAGCGATTTTAAATTAACACATGATAGATTTCATGTTAACCGATTGTGACCTTTATAAGTGGTGCAGTATTGAGAAAAGGGTACACAGAAAAATAGTTGCGTACGTGCTGTGTTTAGCTAAGTGTTGTTTTTTTCTTCGATTGACACAATAGTATAAGGCGTACATGAAACTCGAATTACATGGCGCTCTTGTAACTTGGACCCTTTCAAGCGTCAAGCAACGCGTTGCTTTACAAAAGCTTTTCGCTAATTTCGAAATTTGAATAATATACCTTGGCGCACCTGTTTTTGCTCTTTATAAGACTTTTATTACTCAAATTCATTAAATTCATTGACGGTCAGACTTATTCTGTATATACTGTATATATATGCTTTGTTGTGTCAGATCCCAGAAGAATTTACAATTTTTCTAATTTAAAAGAGAATCAGACGGTAGTGATGTATTAATGACAAAACATGCTAAGTTGATTTACAATATTGCTAATGTTCTAACCCTACAATCCTGAAGCACTACTTTATTTATTGAGCTCAAGCCTAGATAGCAGCTCAAAGTTCAACAATTATAATACGATGTCGAACCCCATTATTAAAATTGCATCCCTGTGCTATTGCGCTGAAATGGGGCAATTTTAATGCATATAATTCTTATTGGACAATTAGATCAAACGATGTTGAACCCTTCTGAGCATAAAACCGAAAAAAGATGATTAGACGAGTCAAATTCAGTTTAGACAAAAAATAGTAAAAACTTCTGACCATTTGTTTTAGAAAATATGGATAACCTCGTCCTCGATTTTTAGGCTCATATACAGTTACATTGGTCTTTATACAAAGGATATCTGCCTGTTTCAGATTTTGCAACCAGCTTAACCCTGATTTGTGACCCTTTGTGATCACCTGTGCCTAAAAGCGTTAATTCTACTATTTTACGATTATACTTCCGTACTCGCATTAATGCCAATATTTTTATGGTTCTCAATGAGCACAAACAATTAGCCGGAATTGTAACTACTTTCCATCATTCCTACTCTTCAGAGAAAACTGATTTTATCCAACCTGTCCCTACCAAGCTATAATACTTACATTGAATTGCGAAACTATTTAATGACCAGTAGCACAGTTTCTGCTTGTTATTTATCTCACCGAAAAGTGAAGCAAATCCTTTAACGGATTTTGGTAAAAGCAAGATTGTTGTGTTTCATAATTCATAGACATTTAACAAAGTCTGGAGCTAGAATTCGATTACCCAGTTAAAAGATTTGTGACGATCAAGAAGAAATTGTATAACTAAGAATCTTGTTTAACTAAGAATCTTTATCAACGGACTCAACACGTAGGAAGGATAGGTCAGGTAGAGCATAAGGAAAAGACATACACATACCAGAAAATGTCTGCGTCAACCTACTTAAACAATAATTTTATGTATGTATTTAAACAAATAAGTTATTGAATGTTTGTGAAGTACTTATAACGGAAATTTCTTTGAATAACTATGAGTTTAATTAAATATTCTGAAACACACTTCCACTCAGCTGCAGTTAAATTTTTGGTTTTTTTTATAATTGTCGCGCTATGGGATTGTTTATACCCTTATATGGAATTAAGTCACAGCACGGGATGAAGGCAGAGAGGAAGAGTGGGAAAGGAGGTCCCGATGCTCATTAGTTTTAAATGCCTGTGCTTGTAATTGTTGGGAAGAGCATTCCATATTCGTGTGGTGCGGCTGAAGAATGAGTCTCTAAACTTAATTGTACATCCGAAGGTGGACTTAAGGGTGAACGGGTGAGCATTCCTAGCGAGGGGGGTAGTGCGAGTGAGTTCTCGAAGGGGAGGAATGCAGCTGGCTAACTAATTTTTTATTGAAATAGCGATAAAATAGTGATAGAGACGCAACATTACGTCGATGTTCAAGCGAGTCGATTGACGTCGCAGCATTATTATCACTAATAAGTTTTATAGCTCGCTGTTGGATTCTATCAATTAGGTGTAGAGAGGTCTTAGGAGCGCCGGAACAGATAGGAGCGTTGTACTCAAGCTTTGGGCGGATGTACGCCTTATATATTGTTGCCAGGTCAGAAGGGGTGAAATATTTCTTGCATCGCTTTAAGAAACCTAGACATTTAGCTGCATTTTTGGCGATCTCGAATATGTGATCGTTCCAACTTAATGTTGAATTGATACACGTACCGAGGATGGAAAGTCGTTCAGTTTCAATAATGCAGGAGCCATTCATAGATAATGGCAGGTTGTTTTGAGAACACTTGAGTGACAGTAGACAGCACTGAGTTCTGGAAGCATTAAATTCCACTCTACTTTTTCTACCCTAATCAATATGCTGTCAAGATCGAAAATTAATGAGCTTAACATACACTGCACGGGCATGGGCCTGTGCTCGCGAGGTAACGTCGTTGATTGCGCTCAACTTGCCGAGCTGCCAAGGCTATCCTCGTTAGTGCACAGGTCAAGCGGTGCAGCCTCCAAGCGGTGCCCCCTGAGTCCGAAAACGGACTCAGGCTGTTGGACTTCGCCTCAAGGCGGAACCTCTCTGTGGTTAGCACGCGGTTCCCATACCTGGACATTCACAAAGCGACCTGGCGATCTCCTGATCAATCAACCGTCAACCAGATTGATCACGTTGCGATCGACGTCAGACACTCCTCCAGTATTCTCGATGTCCGAACCTTCCGAGGTGCAAACATTGACTCGGATCATCACCTTGTTGTAGCCAAGGTGATGATGAGCTCTACGAACAGAGAAGAAGGAAAGAGCACCGGCTTCTAAGAAGGAAAAAGAAGAAGCATGAGAAGCGAGCGGTCGAGGAAATGGAAAGGTGTTATGGCAGAAATGAAGTCCGAAAATTTTACCGAAAGGTAAAACAGCTATCCGGAGGATACAAGGTTCGGACCAAACCCTGCCGGGATCAAAACGGACAACTCGTAGTAGAGTCGCAGTCTGTGCTGAGGATTTGGAGGGATCATTTCTGCAGACTACTTAACGGCGATGACGGCCCAAATCCCGCTGTTAGGCAGAATGTTCCACTCAATTTGGACAATGATAGACAAGCATTCCGTCCCCCCGACTTAGACGAGGTGAAGATAGCAATATCCAAACTGAAGTCGAACAAAGCTGCTGGAGCGGACGGACTGTCCGCAGAACTATTTAAAGCAGCTCATCTGTAAGATATGGTCGGAGGAAAGCATGCCCGATGAGTGGAATCTCAGCGTCGTTTGCCTGGTTTACAAAAAAGGAGACCCCTTTGACTGCGCCAACTACCGAGGGATAAGTTTCCTGAACATCGCATACAAGATCCTCTCTGCCGTATTGTGTGAGCGTCTGAAGCCGTTTGTCCATGACCTGATAGGTCCCTATCAGTGTGGTTTCAGGCCAGGGAAGTCCACAATAGACCAGATCTTCAAATCTGGAAAAGACCCAAGAAATGCAAATTGACACTCACCACTTATTCGTCGATTTCAAGGCTGCATATGACAGTGTGCATAGAGACGAGGTATACAGTGTCATATCTAGTTTTGGCATTCCTGCTAAGCTCGTCAAATTTTGTAGGATGACGATGGAGAACTCCCGCTGGTCCGTCGAAGTCGGTAACGAACTCACCGAGACCTTCAATGTCAAAAAAGGTTTTAGACAAGGCGACGCACTGTCATGTGACTTCTTTAACATCACCCTCGAGAAGATCGTGCGTAACTCACAAGTCAACACCAGAGGCACGATCTTCCAGAAGTCAGTTCAATTGCTAGCTTACGCTGATGACATTAACGTGATTGGACGAACACAGCGAGCCGTCAATAAGGCGTTTGCTGTCATTGAAGCGGAAGGACAGAACACACACAGGAAGGACACACAACATCGACGTCTCGGACGGAGAGTCACACTAGGCAGCAGCAAGGACTTCGTCTATCTCGGCTCCGCGGTAAATAGGGACAACAACACCAGTACCGAAATCAAACGCAGAATCCCTCTAGCCAATCGCTGTTTCTTTGGGCTTAAGAGGCAATTGAGTAATAAAGCCCTCTCTCGAAAGACGAAGCTCGCTTTATATAACAGCTTGATCATCCCAGTCCTACTTTATGGCGCGGAATCTTGGACGCTAGCAAAGGCGGATGAGGAAGCCCTTAGTCTCTTTGAGAGAAAAGTTCTGCGTGCGATTTTTGGTCCTGTTTGCGTTGATGGCATCTGAAGGAGAAGATTTAATGACGAACTCTATGGGCTGTACAGCGGCAGGCGCCTAGTCAAGCGTCTACGGATACAACGCTTAAGATGGCTAGGCCATGTAGAGCGTATAAACACCACTGCTCCGGCCCAAAAAGTCTTTGAATCCTCAACCAACTTGGAGTGCGCAACTGGAGACAGCTGGCGAAAGATCGTGCTGACTGGAGAGGCATGTTGGTTGAGGCCCAGGTCCACCCCGGACTGTAGCGCCACAAGAAGAAGAAGAACATACGCTGCCGTTAGAAGTCAATGGCCGAAGAGGAAGGACGAGAGCCGAGGAACGAATATGAAAAGCTGAGGGTACTGTCATCAGAGAAGGAGTGCGTTGGATTAGAAGTGACAGACAGGAGATCATTTATGAAAATGAAGAAGAGTGTCGGAGACAAAACGGAACCCTGGGAAACACCAGCATTTATATGGCGAACATCAGACTTGAACCCATCCAATACAACTTGTATTGAATGGTTCGAAAGGTAATTTCTAATTCATTGAAGAAGAGACTCATCCACGCCAAAAGCAAGCATTTTCGACAAGAGAGCCTGATGCCAGACTCTGTCAGATGCTTTTGAAATATCAAGTGAGATAAGCCATCAAATCACCAGTGGACCTGTTGCTGCGGAAGCCGTATTGCCGGTCATTAAGAAGCTTCCGAGTTTCAAGATATTTTATAAGCTGACGATTTATCAGCGTTTCCACCATACCTTCCTTCGGGTGTTGTCTGGCCTGAATGTCGAAGCCAAGAAGAATTGTGCACATTGAAATCGCCCGCAATATCGATTTCAGTGCGAGGATATAGGGATACAATTCTTGTGATGGAGTCGGATAGCGCATCAAACTCGCTGAAAGTTGAGTTGCTATCCAGGTTTGGAATTCTATAAATAACTGCTTACGGGCATGGAGTTTTAACCACATGAAATTAATTTACGGATTGGAACAGTGGCCGTATTGTGGTTGAAGTTGGTAAGCAACGTCACTCCGCATGTAAATAGCGAGACCGCGATGTGGGAAAAACAAAGGCACAAATCCATATCCAGGCAGGTTCAAATCCGACAAGTCGGTATTCTCACCTAGCTGTGTTTCACTTAGCACCAAGAGGACGTACACAGCAAAGAGATTTGCTCTTAGCCCACGAACGTTGCTAACCATATATATGGTGTATATATGTATATATATATAATTTTTTTTTATGTTTATGATGTTACACTCTCGACAAGGTGGAGGCGAATTTTTTTCCGGCGTGAGGGAGTTCTTTTTATATTTTTTATCGTCGCGAGTTTTTTTTATTTTTACTGTGGTGCATGCGGCGGCGGGACATACCATATGCATGCGTCCGAGGACGACTCGGTACTCCAAATAAAAAAATTAAAGAGGTTTGAAATCTGATATATTACAGCGTCATATTAAATACTAAATTTGTTATGAGGTTTATGTTTTTAAGAGATGGATTTTTGAGTGTAGTTATTAAACCTGCCTTGAGCAAGCGTTTCTTTTTGATAGAATGAGAAAAAGCACTTTTCTAGAAGATGGGGTATGTTGAGTATACTTCTGCATATGTGGCATGTTGGCGATGGCTCAGTTTTTAGTAGGTGTTGATGTGTTAATGCAGTATGATCCAGCCAGAGTTTTACAAAATATGTAATAGCATTTTTGATGCCGTGGAAGGAAAGATAGGTGGTATTTAATAATATTGCACCTAGCAGCTAATGCTTCTGTGGAATGATGCTAGTATTGAAAATGTTATTACAGAGATGGAGAAGCCTTATAGCAGCGCTGCGTGGAAGGTTTTGAAGTATTGGGAAAGAAAAACGATCTCGCGCCGGGGTTTCACCTTATACACTACGTAGACAGTGAAGTAATTCCGACCAGGTTATTTCCGTTTCTAGACTTAGCGCTGTAGTGTTGCTAGCAGAAGATGGGATAGTGCATATAGATTGGTTTTTATTGTCGATAAACTCCCTAGAGAAACTCTCGACATGGGATGATTTTGACCATGTCTGCGCGAAAAAGTTAATGATTTCATCATTTGATAGAATCATTCCACTAGGGGTTTTGGTAGTATCAATGCTGGATCGGCTGTTATTACCTGTTAAGCAGCGGATTTTATGCCAAATGGAGTACGAAGAGGACGAGGGTGAGATGGAGGACGTGAATTTTTGAAAATACTTTAGTTAGCAGCTTTTAAGTCGTCTTCGAAAGTTCGCTATGAAAATTTGAAAATGTTAGTGTGGGTTGTTCAAGTTAACGACGAAGATGCAAGTCGGATAAAGCAACTTGAGCAATCACATTCCATCGATCAGTTAAGAACAAGCAAAAAACAAGCATGTGAACAAAATACATAGGAAGAGTATATGGACCCAGTATTCTACATTCAATTAATTATGCATGCACTCGTATCCATCCGGGCTCTAACAAGTGCTGAATCTATGCACAGGTATACACGTATCTATGTAGGCTTAGACATGTATATTTCCAATGGAAAACACGAGCACTTCTTCCAGCGTGAGCGGTGTGTATATTTATGATCAAAAGAGACGACGGGATTTCCTCTTCTCTCACCTGTCTGCAAACAAGCGCGCTCAGATATTATAGGCTCACGCGAAGTAAGAACCCTTAAGATCCTAGCAGTGAATGTAGATTCGTTGTGAAGGATTGAAGGAAACGCACTCTAATTTGTTGTGAACCCACATTCCTAAAGTGCTAATGGCTAGTGAAACTAAGGTATACCAGACGCGCAATTTCAGGTACTTAAGTGACCGACCTCAATCCAATCGAGGTGGCGGAGTCGCACTCTTGTTTAAAAAGAATATTAGTCTTAAAATTATATTTACCAACGAAACAGGAAACTCGTAGCCCTAACCACGTCCTGGAGAACAGAGCCTAATTTCGGACCGAAATAAGGCACTAGCGATCCGAAAACCCTAAATTCACCGACTTCAATGACGATTTCATCAAGAGAGAAACTTCTGAACTGAAAGCATGCAGAAGGTCAAAGTAATAAATTAATTAATTGCGGCGACTGGAAGTTGAAGATCGACAACCAGAAGTGCGAAACTATGTCTTTCAGTACACCGCTGTCTAAGGCCTCAAGAGACACGCAAAAAACTGGCGTAAGTGCGGAATTCGTAACAAAAGGAGACAGCTGTTAGCCATTGAAAACGCACTAAAATGTCTTGGCATATGGGTGGAACAATATCTGTATGGTGATATTGCATTTACAATACTGACCAAGGTTAAGAATGCCTTCCCAGTGGCAAGAGGTCTGTTTTACAGTAGCCAGAGTTAAGGTGATCTGCTGTATGATCCTTATCCGGTCAATTATGACGTACGGTTGTCAGGCGCGGTTTTACATACGTCCTTCTCAGAAAATAAGAGGGTATTTGAAAGTGAGTGTCTTCGGACCTGCCTCCGGTTGTATAGAATATCCGAATCCGAGTATAAGAAATTCTATTCTATCGAAATCTTTTTCAACGATGCAAAACTAATTAGAATAGATAATTATATTATTAAGTTGATTCAAGGTCACATTACACTTCTACCAACAATATGATCTTTGGGGCTTACTATCCTAAAATTATGTACCATGAAATGGACCTTATCGGCTTTATCCATCCCAAAGCGTTCCTTTCTTTCAGATCTTCCGCGTCGCCCGAAGAGCAGTGGACAGGCGACTTCAATATGAGCTTTACGTCGCTCGTACCAATGAGCAACTTCTTCGACTCAGTAGAGCGATTTTTACCGGGATAAGGCACAGCCCGCCAAAGAAAGGCAATTTTTCTAGTGGTTATACCAAGGCCAACTTCAACCAAAAGTCACATCTCAAAAAACTCAACCCTTTTTCTTCACACTTGCAACCAACTTAAATAGTTTTCCTTTTTTATATGAGTGTATTTTTTTAACGTAGCTGTAAGGGGTAAGTTAAAAATAAAAACAAAAGAATTAAGGAGTATTACGGTGCATAAAATATTTATACGCTCTGGTGTACGCGTCTGTACTAATTACGGACTTATTTATTTCTTATGACTTTTAAGTACTTGACAGTTTGAGTATAGGTTTTTAGATTAAGTCAATTAGATAAACTTAGTAAGAATTTGTAGTTAAAATTTTAGACTTTCTTGACAATTAAAGTACTAGCATAAGGTAATTTAAATTATAATTACTGTTAGGTAAAATATAAATAAATAAATATACATTAGACTAGATTAGAGTACCTGTGAGGTCAAAAAATTAGATTTAAGATAATTATTTCAGATAATTAATTAAGGTAATTTTAATTATTTTTGTCTATAAGAGAAAATTAATTTTTGTCACTCTTAAAACACTAAAATAAAAACGCTAAAAAAATATTATTTCTTCTGAGACCTATAGGTTACCTTAAGATCCTTGCAGCTGATAAGGATCGAGCCAAGCCTAGCGTTCTCCAATTTATTGCAAACCCACAATCGTTACTGACCGAACCCAGGCGTGCAAATTTTGTTACAAACAATGCGCTCGAAATGGCGGAGCCGCGATCATAGTTAAGAAGATTATATTTAACAATAAAGTAAGAAGATCCGGTGTGCTATAAGCAGCCATGGCAAAAATGTTGAAAAGAAGTTGTTTGTGTCTGCTGTTTATGATCAGACGCTCACGCTGAATGTGAGGATATCTTCGTTTATATTAAACACCACAATAAAATACGTGACTGCCGCTTTCACCAAGTTTCAAAGAACGCACTGGAGCTTTGATGACCTCGCACACCGCATCTTCTATGATACTACTCTCACGGACATGCCGTCTGATGCGAGGTCGCCAATAATACAGTTGCGACGCTTTTATTAAGTCGACTTTCCACGTATCCTGGACTGGCTGTGGCCAGAAACTGAACCAGGAAAGGAATGTAGTCGGATTTTCACTGACGGCTTCAAGACAACGGACGGTTCTGGAGCTGGGGCCTTCGTGGAAAACAACAACATTACACTTCACGCCTCCTTAGGTAATTTCGCATCGGTCTTCCAGGCGGAAGCCTTCGCGATCCTAATGGCCACCAACTACATTGTGAAGAATAGGTGGAAGGGAAGAAGTATCTGCATCTGCAGGGACAGTCAAGCTGTGCTCAAGGCCTTACTCAACCCTTTAACCACTTCCAAGATAGTTCAAGAATGCAAGTCTTCCCTTAATTCGGTCGGCAGGCTGAATTCGCTAACACTTGCCTGGGTCCCTGGTCATCACGGGATCCTGGGAAACGAAACTGCCGATGAACTAGCTAGGCTAGGTTCAGCAGAGGCATTCGTAGGACACGAACCCACCTTGGGATTACCCGCGTCCCTGGTCAGGGTCTCCGTCGATGGTTGGTTCTCACTACAGCACAACCAGGGATGGCGTGACTCTCTAGGCTGCAGGGTGACCAAGAGTATACTCCCAAACGTCTGCAAGAAATCCGCTTCTTTTCTGCTATCTCTAGACAGAAACGAGTGCAGAAGACTTGTTGGCATATTAACGGGACACTTTACCTTCGCTATGCTCCTGAGTCGGCTTGGACTTAGTGATGTCACACTCCGCGACGCCTGTGGAGAAGGTGAAGACACTTCAGAGCACTTTCTCTGTCAGTGTCCTGCTTTCGCTCGTATCAGGTGGTGCCTAATTGGCGCTGATGTGGTGGGAACTGAAAACCTAAGTTCTATATCATAGAAGCGCATCTTAGTTTTTCTTCGGAAAACCAAGATATTACATTAATTGAAGGTTACTGCTTGGTAGTACAATGGACCAGTATTTGAGTCTGAGCGCTGCAGTGTAGTTGATGCCAACACCAGAATCCCAGTACAAAAAATTGATTCGGAGTTACACTGCTTAAGTTATTTCTTCAAACAACAGTCTTATCTTCTTATCTTCTCTACTGGAACGTACCATGAAAGGGTACGTCTTATTCCGCCTGCAGTTCCCCTCTTTTTGGATACAAAAGGACTGCTATAAGAAAGGAATGACTGGTCTATCATCTTCCATGCCGTACGCCGAACAGTAGCCAATACAAGCCGGGTGTCGTTCGCAGCCACGAGGCTCTCGTACGGTTCAGTAGAGCGATATAATAAAATTAAAATTAATAATACCATCTAGTCCAATTAATTATGAAGGCATGAACTTTGAAAAATAAACTGTGAAAAAAATTTATACATGCAATATATAGACGTCCGAAATCAAGTATAACGAACTTCATGGAAGATCTAAGAGCCATAACTGACGAAAAAAAACAATTTATTGCTAGGAGGTGTGAATATTAGTATACATGAAGAGAATAATTCACAGGTACTTAAGTATAAGGTTATCAAATATCTCCCTTCCGCCTTTTTTGCTCTTCATTCAATGCTTCATAAAAAGTGTTACAGTGATCGGTTTAGTTCAAATATGCGCCGTTTTGTTCGATAATCTATTTGCATCTGCACCCAAACATCAAGCTTTTTTTGTATCCAGCTTTCTGCAGATGGTTAAAAATGGTTTGGTGTTTAACTCCCATCTCTTGGGCGATGTCCCGAGATGCCACATGCCGATCTAACTCGATGATTTCCATGATTCAATCAGAATTCGTCGTCATAGGTTTTCCGCCGACTGGCTTATCCATGGTGTAGTTTTCACCGGCTCTGAATCGTCGAAACCATTCCTCCGCGGTTCGAAGTGATAGAGTACCATCAAGCGAATTTGCTTTAAAAAGTGAACTCCATGTTTACACATCTATAGTTGTTTAACACAATATCAAAACTAATCATGCATAGCGGCATGATGTATAGTATTGCCAGATATGAGCTCTGTAGCGCTTTTTACATAGCCGGAAAGGAGAGATATTTGACAACCTTTATGTGTGTCCACCGCGGTGTAGTGGGTAGAGCGCGACACTCACATGTCGAAGGTCCGGGTTCGATTCCCGGCTGAACACTTCGAATTTTCACTGCACCACCTCTTTCAAGTTGCTGACACTACTCAAAGAGCAATAACTCTTAAAAAAAAAAAGCTTCTCAAACTTCGAAGTTCAGAGAAGGCGGGAAACTGTAGGTCCCTTTTTCTAGTGAGAGAACAGTAGCGCGCACAACAGGAAAAGTTGATGAGCAAGCTAGGCTCTGGTCCCCCTGTGAAAATGATGGCTTCAAAAGGAATGACGTGTATCACAAAGCAACCCTCACGTATCGATATAAAAAGAAATACCGCGACCTTAATTGACCATATTTAAGTTAATCTCTATCTCCATCTTAAAATGGAAATATTTTCGGCAGTAGTTAAAACCGACCTTTCTGACTATTATGCTGTTATATACACAACAAAAATTTCACACAAAAAAAGGGAACGAAATTATACAACTAACCAACTGACAAGAGATCCTAAAAAGTTATATAATAATTTCGTACAAGAAATAAACAAGATACATTCCGCTGCATGCAAAACAAAAATATCCGAATGAACGCAGAAACATAAAGATTGGATTACGTCGGAAATAATTTCGATATGCAAAATAAGAGATGATCTCTATAACAGGTGGATCAATAACCTGAATGTCTCACATCAGAACGAATATAAAAATTACAGAAATACGACCAATTCAACTTACTTCTTGTAAAAAATTACAAGAAAAACATGGAGTATTATAAAAGAGCTACTTGGTAAAAAGAAGAAGTCATCTCGGTCGATGAAACTATACAGGAGAACTTGAACAACAAGGGATGGACCTACCAGACATTGTGAACAAATTTGCTAATGAATTCTTGGATCAAACTTCTCAAATCTATCATCAACTTATCAAATCTCATATCATATTCATTCTTCTCACGAATGAACTACTGAGGATACTTTATAACAATAAGACACTCAATAGACCTAGTCGCAGAGACTACAGCAAAAACAGTGTAGCGTTTAGACCCCCAGGTTCAAACCCCGAGAACACCAATTATTACAGTGAAAACAGAGCGCTTTTTCTTCTAAAAAAATAACTAAAAAAAATTATTTTTACATTTTTTACAGTTACAGTATATAAAATATTTACAAGTGAAAGTAATGTTTGTGACATTACGTTCTTTTTAAGTAATAAAGGATGTATCTTATTTACAAAAGTCCCACCCCAAAATGTAAATAATGCTATATTACAACCGTGAATGGAATATTTAAAAGTCAATGACTTTAAGCGAAGGTTGAAAATATGTGCCAGTAGATCAACAGCAAAGTAAGCAATTTGTTTTAAGATTTGGTTCAATATACCATCAAAGCCAGCAGCGTTAGATTTTTTTTTATTTTTTTTATTTATTTATTTGTTTATTAGCAATTAGTTACAAACTAAGTACTAACCTAGTGAGCCCTAGCTGCAAGAGACTATCAGCTCTAATTACTTATATATTTAGTTTGTAATGTTTAATATAAAGAAGAACTCGATTTATATTTTCTGGTGAAGTGTCACAAAGTATTTCATATGGAGTAGAATTGGATATGACGAAATTTCTCAGTTGATCTCTTGTGGAACAGTTTGCTAGTCCGAGTAGATGGTTGATATCATACGTTGTGTTGCATAGAGGACAATTTGGTGCGCTCTGTTTGTTCAATAGGTGTTGATGGGTGACGTTTGTATGTCCTATTCTCAAACGAATAAGCTGTGAGATAGGTGATTTGGTAACTGTTTTGTAATTTGGTGTAGTTTTATTTGTATTGATGTTGGAATAGTGGTGTCTATATGTTTTCCATGATTCAAGTGATTGGTTATTAATTTTGTTCTTCATATATTTTGTTAGGTCGGATTTGCTTACGTAGTTGAATAGTAGGAGATATGACCAGGTACCCACATAATTTTTAGTCTGGCGTGAAGTTGTATGAGAAAATCTATGTTTTTATCGATAATCTCTTGTCTGTTGTTGGGATTGGCTATTGCTTTTACAACGGAGAGGCTATCTGTACAAATTATGTATTTTCTTATTTTCTTAGAGATGTGAGCCACTGCCGCCTCCACAGTGAAGATGGAAGAAGCTGCTGGTAGGATGCCTTTTTGATGATGTTTCAATTTTCATTTGTAACAGCGAAGGAAGTACCGAAAGTTGATTTTGAGCCAGCAGTGAAGATAAGGTCCCAACCATTGTTTTTAGCATCGGCCGTAACATCAAGAAATAGTCTTTTAAATGCATTGTCTGGTGTAGATGACTTGCTGTATGTAGTAAGGTTCATGTTGACGGAGCCTTCTTTTATCAACCATGATGGGAATTTTGTTTTTTATTGGCTTAATTGTTTAGTATATATATGCAGTTCTTCTGTTGATCGTAGTGTGCGGGCGATGGCTGAGTCAAATCGGCGGGGAGTGTTTCTCTTTAATAACAATGCCACATATTTGTCAATCAATGAGTCGTGCGAACAAAGGAGTTTAATGGCTATTTTGGCCGTTGTTTAAGTGTATCGCTCTTCTATGCTTGGTAGACCTGCTTCCACAAGGATATTTTTAATCGGGCTTGTTGGGAAGGCATTCAGACTGCGTCTGATGGCATGATGATAAGATGGTTTGATGATGCTGAGTGTGGTTTTGGGGGAATTATCATATATATATAGAGCGTAATCTATTTCACTGATTATTAAGGATTTAGTGATATTACAAAGTGTTGATACATGGGTATTAAAATTCTTTTTACTTAGATATTTTACAATATTTACTCTTGCAGCTAGGGTGGGTTTGTTTAAGTTTTGTACAATGGTCCTTCCAATTAAATCTATTATTAAATGTAAGTCCTAAGATTGATAATGATCTAACATTTTCTATATTAACACTATTTATATTTACTGCTACGTCATTACAGTTATTTTTTCAACATATATGCATTATTTAACATTTGAGCTAAAGTAGCCCCTGAGTATTTCGACCATTCTTGTATGTCTTTTACAACATTTTCTAGTAGTGTTTTCGTAGTGGCTACATCATTATGCTTACACAAAATGTAGAGGTCATCAGCATATATGCAGTGGCATAATTTAGGATGTGAAACAATAATGAGACTAAGTTCATCGAAGGCTACTATGAATAAGATGGTTGAAAGGGAAGATCCTTGGGGGAGACCGTTGAAAAGCGGTACTGTAGAGGAGAATAGGTTGTTATTCCTTACATTAATTTTTCTATTTATTAAGAAAGATTTGATGTATTGGAACATCCTGTGTCCGATTTTCCAACTTCTTAATTTGTTAAGCACTAAGTGTATACCGATTTTGTCAAACGCTTTTTCAAAGTCTAAAGAGAGGATGGAGATGTGGTTCCGGCTCGATAGCGCTTTAGAGACGTAATGGTCGATATATAATAGAGCATCACTGCAACCTTTCTTGGGTTTAAGTCCGACCTGGTTAGGGTTAATGAGTTTATTTCTCTCTATGTACCATAATAACCGTTTGGCGACAATTTTCTCTAAGGGTTTGGATAAGCACGAGATAATTAAGTTTGAAGTTTTATTCGGTTTACGGATTGGGACAACGGTTGCAGTTTTCCATTGTTGGGGGATGATACCTGTTTGAAGAATGTTATTATATAACTGTATAAGTCTCAATTTAGAAGGGTGGCACAGATTTTTTATCATTGGATGCCTTTTAAGTTGGCTATACAAGATTCAAATTCCAAGGGTGTGATGGGTGCTTCAATGATTTTAGCCGTGTCTGATGTGTCGTTGTAGTTAACCGTCAAAGAGAGAGCGTCTGTTTTATATTCCCTAAAGCCGACAGGGAAATTTGTATCCTTTGGGTTAGTCAAAAATGCTTGAGGGGATTCAATGGATGATATAAACATGGGGGATGAGTCACCGGTTAGATTCCGAATTTTGTTCCAAATATATTTTGGTGAGGATTGTGGGGAGAGGGAACTGGTAAGTTGTTGTAACGAGAGCATTTTGCTCTGTTTTAATTCTCGACGAAAGTTGGCATTTGCTTTTTTTATAAATTATTAGGTCATTTAGACATATTAGGTATTATGCCATATTTTTTCTTTTCGTTGAGTGCTAAGTTCTCTATTCCACCATGGGACTGAAGGCTTTTTTATAAGTACATTATTAGCTTGCGGAATTGCTATGTATGTATTGCTTTTAATATTGAGGCACCCTCTTTATTTACATTTCGCGATGGTGGCTTAATCGAAAAGTAATCTAAGATGATTTTGTTGTAACAAAACCAGTTAGCTCGTTCGATTTTAAATTTTGAACTTCTGGGGATATCAGAACCCATTGTACCAGTATTTATTTTGGAAATAATAGGAAAATGGTCACTATTTCAGAGATCGTTTAATACTCGTCATGATATTTTTGGCGTTAGTTCTATAGAACATAGCGTTATATCCATGAGATTCGATTCCACAATGAAGTCTTCCCATATTGCCTCTTTTGTGTTTGTTTTGTTGGAACCCCACAGGACGCTCCAAGCATTAATATCCCCAGTGATTATTATTGATGTATGTATTTGTTTGACTATGTTTGAGATATCGGATTTTGTAATTTCCTGATCGAGAGGGATGTATATGTTAATGATGGTAATTTTTTGGGGTATTTGAATTTTTATAGCTAAAGTTAGGATATTGGATGTGATGGGAATTTGCTTAAAAGGAACGTTCTGTTTAACAAACATAGCTATTCCCTGTTTAGAAGAGTTTATATATCGAAAATTGAGAAATAACGATTGGTACATTTTATGTACTCTTGGAATTTTATTAACTGGGCAGTGTGTTTCCTGAAGATATATCACTGCGGGTGATAAATCGTTTATTAGGACAGTTAGTTCATTGAAATTATTGAGATAACCTTTAATGTTCCATTGCAGGATGCTAAAAAAAGTTTTGGGTGTTAATGTGGATTTGGACACTGGCAGCCTGTTATTTGTATTATTTGTATTAACAGTCGTCATTATTATCTGTTTCCATATTTATGTAATATTGATCAGAGTTTATTAGTGAGTCTGTGAGTGCCGAAATAGGGGAAGAAGAAGGGATGGGAGTTGTGGTATTGTTGTGATTTGAATTTGGTAGAGTGTTTTTGGGAGAGGTTAAATTAATTGTGGGGGTCTGTGGGTTGTTGGATGATGTAGAGGGGGTATTATGGGGAATTGGATTTGTATCTGGAGTTTTGGATGTATTTTTGTTGTTTAGTTTTGCTTCAGAGGAGATATGTAGGGAAGAATAATTTCGTGGAGGCGTGTTTTTAGGAGATCTGTTATGTTGTGAGTTATTTTGAATAATTGGGAGTGTATTTGATTGTTGTAGTGTTTCAAGATGATTGGTATTTTGGGAGTTTTGTTTGGTTTTGTTTGTTTTGGTAGTTTCTGTGTCGGAATGAATAGGTGTAGGGGGAAGGGGGCGAAGGTTTATTGCTTTGTTGTGATTGGAGTTATTGCTTTGGGCTGATTGCGATATGATATTATCAATGTTTTGGGTTTGTGGGGGCTTAGAAGAAGACGATGGGTTATTGTCTGGGATGGGGTTATTTGCCTGGGCTTTTGCTGCGAATGAGAAGGCCAAATTTATGGAGTTGGAGGAAAGTTGCGAGTTGTATATGCTTGTGGCTTCGCCCAACGTGCATTTGTTTTTAGATTAAATTTTCAGGATTTCCTTTGCTTTTGTATATTTGGAGCAGTCTTTGGAATCAGCGGGGTGGGGGTTTTCACAGTTTGCGCACATGACGCGTAAACAGGGAGTCGGTTCGTGAGTTGGTGAGTTACAGTTAACACATTTTGATGGCTGTTCGCATTTTTTCCATGTGTGTCCTAAAAGCTGGCAGTTTAGGCACCTCATAGGGTTAGGGACGTACTCTTTTACTTTTGCTTTATACCAACCAATTCCGACGGAGTCGGGTGGTTGATATAAGTCAAAAGTAAACAACATCAAACCGGATGGGACTGAATCACTTTCCTCTATTTTTCCTTATTATTATTATTACTTTTCTTTTTGAGGAATTTGAAAACGCTAGTCACATTTTGGGACTTCATCTCTTGAACGATTTCCTCTTCTGGAACATTGATAAGGCATGGTGCGAACACTATGCCCATTGAGGCACTTGATTTGCTATGACTGAAATTGATGTGAATTTCTTTGCCGATTTAGCGTTTTTGGCAAGAATGAGAAGTCCTCCTTCTCGCAATAGAGTAACTCTTTCGTACTCAGTGCTTATAGCGACTATGCACTTTCTCAAGATAAAGACACTTAGTGAAGACAGTGGTTTGGTTGCATCTTTTGAGGTTATGATCACAAATTTCGGGTTTTTGTTGCTTGATATTGATGGTAGGGTAGGGAAGTCTACAAGGTCTATAGCGACAGTTTTTTGTCTTTTGGAGGGGGGGATTGTAGATGGTATTTCGGAGAATACATTAAACCTATTCCCCTTTGATTTGGACCCCATGGCGGGGGGAGGGGTTATGTTCGCACCAACGATGAGAGCAGAGTTGAACACGTGTCACACTAGAAAATGAATGTCACTACGAGGGAGCGAGATAGATATATATATGTATTTATATGGGAGAAATCACTATGGGTCAGTCAACGAAGTGCACGCTACGAGAGTCACACAGCGACTGTATTTTATATTGCCTTCATAAGGTTATATATTTTGTATGAAGTTTTTGTTGCGTTTATAACATCATATTAGACAGAAAGTTCGGTTTCAACTACTGCCGAAAGTATTTCCATTTTACTGAGATTAACATATATATGGTTAATAAAGGTCTTCTTTTTTATATCGATACGCGAGGGTTGCTTTGTGATACACGTCAATCCTTTTAAAGAAATCATTTCCATATACTAAATAATACTTAATTATTAATAAACTTAATAATACAGTACACACGGGGGGACCAGAGCTTAGCTTGCTCATCAACTATTCGTGTTGTGCGCGCTACTGTTCTCTCACTAGTAGAAGAGACCCACAGTTTCTTACCGGCTCTGAATGTCGAATTTTTAGAAGCTTTTTTCAGACAATTATTGGTCTTTGAGTATTGTCAGCAGCTTGAAAGAGGTGGTGCCGTGAAAATTCGAAGTTTTCAGCCGGGAATCGAACCCGGGCCTTCGACATGTGAGTGTCGCAGTCTACCCACGGTGGCCACACATATAAAGCGCTACAGAGCTCGTATCTGACAATACTACTACATCATTTGAAAGGTCTCTAACCTACAAAACGACGCTATGCATGATTACTTTGATATTGCGTTCAACGGTTATATACGTGTAAACATGGAGTTCACTAACGCCGAAAGTCGCGCTTTTTTTTTAAATTAACAACTAATGATTTATTAATTTTGGGTGAGTTTAATTTATAATAATAATGAACTTGTATCAAATTATTTAACGTTTTATTAATTTAAATAATGAAGTTAAAAAGTCGTCTTTAGGGAGTTGTTTGGATCATATTTATTGTTGGTTTTCGTGGTTACCACTTCTTATGAGAGCTGTATATATGATTTAAAAATAACTGAAAACTCCATGACAGGTGATATTATTAACATATCTGATTAAATTATTTGTGATCCGAAGGCTGACCTTCCGATAATTGACATATCCAAGTTGATACATTATCTTTTATATGATTCTTGCAAGGCAGTACTTATGATGCTTTTATCACCTCCTTCGCTGATTATGTTTCACTTTCAATCAGCGTTGTGAATATAGGTAGGTAGGTAGGTTAAGGTGGCTGATGAATGCACTTAGTCCCATACAGGACCATTGTGCTGCCACACCATGTGGGAGAACCTAAAACCAGCTGGAGCCGATAATAAAGTTAAAAATGTCGGCGGGAGGGGTGTTATTGAGGTCATGTAGGCCGCTGAGGAAGTAGCTTCCAAAGTGCTTGTATCTGAGGCGCGAGAGCGCCGGGCATGTGCATAACATGTGTAAGAGAGTTTCTGATTCTTCCTCTGCAGCTTCCGCAAAAACGGTTTGAGGGAGCCCCTAGCCTGCTAACATGCTCACCGATTCGACAGTGCCCGTTTATGGCTCCCATGACCAGGCTTATGTCTGATCTTTTGAGCGATAGTAGCAGTCCGGAGCGTTTGGGTTCAAGAGAGGGTCACACCTCCCTGGAGACGCGACAAGGATTATGGTTAGACCACCTTTGATTAGTCTGATGGATCGCGGTCAAGTGCAGTCCTGACTTGCATGAGGCGAGAGGGATACCGAGGTGTTCGTGTTCCTGAAGTAGTAATTGCGTTGTGGCAAGCCTGGCCAATTCGTCTGCTATACAGTTGCATGGAATGTCCTTGTGACCTGGCACCCAGCACAGGCATATATATTGAACTGCTCAGCCGTCTCATCTAAGGATGTGCAACAGTTCATGACCGGCTTAAGGTTTGATGAGACAGATTCCCAGGGGTTTGAGTGCTGCCTGACTATTCGTAAGAATAAGGATATCAGCTGAGGATATTCTATTCCTCTTTAGCCAAGACAGTGCTTCGCTAATGGCCATTACTTCAGCTTTTCAGTTGTGAATATAAAGAAATCTAAAAAAAGACAAAAGTCCTGGATATCTGGTTATGTAGTTGATGAGATCCAAAGAAAAAATAAGATGTGTAGAAAATGTATAAAAAAATCCATGTAAGTCCATGTAATATGCGTTAAAAAAAACAGATATAATATGTTGTGCCGTCAAATTAAGAAGGATTTGCTACTTGTCGCGATATATACTTTGTAAAACTGTGAGGTTTTTTGACAATAAGAACGTTGCGAATAAGTTCAATACTTATTTCACTACGTTGCTAAGCCTACTACAAGCTTATACATTAAAAAGTAGTTGTATTTGCATTGATGGTATTAGCGTTCAATTCCGAGGAAATAGTTTTGTTTTCGGTTCTACCACACCTTTGGAATCGTTAAGAGAAATTAATTTAAAAAAAAATCTAACCCTGCTGGTTTCGATGGTATATTGAACCAAATCTTAAAACAAATTGCTTACTTTGCTTACTTTCCATTCACGGTTGCAATATGGAATTTGTCATAAGTCCTTTAAGGTCATATTTGTACAGACTTTCTCTCAATTTGTCTGGTTCCTCAGTGTCAAAAGCCTTTCTAAAATCGATGAAGAGTACAGGTACAGCGTTAACCGTATTCGTAAATCTTCCTAAAAGAGGTTGGGTACTCTTACATTTTTGAAACCCGTGTTGATTGTTATGTAGAATTTTATGTTTATTTATAAATTTGTAAATGCGACTAGTGTTTGTATGCACCATGCACTTTTCAACGATTGATAAAATAGCGATGGGCCTATAATTACTAGTCATTCTTTTTTCCCCTTTGTACGTCGGCCGGATAATCGATGTCTTCATTAGTTTATAAGTTTTGTGTTTTATGAGATGTGTGACTATTGGAGCAAGATGTATTACGTTTAATTTCAGGTCTGCTGGTCTTATATTATTTGTCCCAGATACTTTTTTGAGGTTCAATTTGGTCAAAAGTGGTTTCGGTTTATGTTGCTAGTTCTAGGTATAAGCTTGTAGTTCCGAGCTTCTGTGATTTTATGTCTTTCTGTTGCAAATATGGACGATTTGAGAAGATTGATCCAAGAATTGATTAGCAAATTTGTTCACACTGTCTGGTAGGTTCATTCATTGTTGGTCAAGTTCTCTTGTATAGTTTCATCCAGCGAGAGTTTCTTTTTACCAAGTAGCTCTTTAATAATACTCCATGTTTTTCTTGTAATTTTTTACATTTGCAAATTTTTGATTGAAATAAATTGCTTTAGTAAGTTGAATTTGTCGTATTTCTGTAATTTTTATATTCGTTCTGATGTGAGACATTCAGGTTATTGCTCCACCTGTTATAGAGATCATCTCCTCTTTTTTCATATCGAAATTATTTCCGACGTAATCCAAGCTTTATGTTTCTGCGTTCATTTGGATATTTTTATTTTGCATGCAGCGGAATATATCTTGTTTATTCCTTGTACGAAATTATTATATAACTTTTCAGCATCTCTTGTCAGTTGGTTAGTTGTATAATTTCGTTCACTTTGTTTGATTAATTTATATTATATTGTCTCCATAAGGTTATATATTTTGTATGAAGTTTTTGTTGCGTTTATAACATCATATTAGTTAAAAAATTCGGTTTCAACTACTGCCGAAAGTATTTCCATTTTACTGAGATTAACATAAATATGGTCAATTAAGGTGTTCTTTTTATATCGAAACGCGAGGGTTGCTTTGTGATACACGTCAATCCTTTTAAAGCCATTATTTCCATGTACTAAATAATACTTAATTATTAATAAACTTAATAATACAGTACACACGGGGGGACCAGAGCCTAGCTTGCTCATCAACTATTCGTGTTGTGCGCGCTATTGTTCTCTCACTAGTAGAAGAGACCCACAGTTTCTTACCGGCTCTGAATGTCGAATTTTGAGAAGCTTTTTTCAGACAATTATTTCAGACAATCAGTCTTTGAGTAATGTCAGCAGCTTGAAAGAGGTGGTGCCGTGAATATTCGAGGTGTTCAGCCGGGAATCGAACCCGGACTTTCGACATGTGAGTGTCGTACTCTACCCACTGCACCACGGTGGCCACACATATAAGGTTGTCAAATATATCTCCTTTCCGGCCATGTACAAAGCGTTACAGAGCTCGTATCTGGCAATACTATACATCATTTGAAAGGTCTCTAACCTACAAAACGACGCTATGCATGATTAGTTTTGATATTGCGTTCAACAGTTATAGACGTGTAAACATGGAGTCCACTAAAGCCGAAATTCGCGCTTTTTTTTTTAAATTTACTACTAATGATTAAGCAATTTTGGGTGATTTTAATTTATAATAATAATGAACTTGTATCAAATTATTTAACGTTTTATTAATTTAAATAATGAAGTTACAAAGTCGTCTTCAGGGAGTTGTTTGGATCATATTTATTGTCGGTTTTCGTGGTTACCACTTACTTTTAATGAGCGCTGTATATATGATCTAAAAATACCTGAAAACTCCATGACAGGTGATATTATTAACATATCTGATTAAATTATTACATTATCTTTCATATGAATCTTGCAAGGCAGTGCTAATGATACTTTTATTACCTCTTTAGGTGATTATGTTTTATTTTCAATCAGCGTTGTGAATATCAAGAAATCTAAAAAGAGACAAAAGTCCTGGATATCTTGTTATCTAGTTGAATCTATCATATTCATTCTTCTCATGAATGAACTACTGAGGATACTTTATAACAAAAAGACACTCAATAGACCTAGTCGCAGAGACTACAGCAAAAACAGTGTAGCGTTGAGACCCCCAGGTTCAAACCGCGAGAACACCAATTATCACAGTGAAAAGAGAGCGCTTTTTCTTTTATAAAAATAACTAAAAACAATTATTTTTACATTATTTACAGTTGGCATATATAAAATATTTAAAAGTGAAAGTAATATTTGTGACATTACGTTCTTTTTAAGTAATAAAGGATGTATCTTATTTACAAAAGTCCCACCCCAAAATGTTAATAATGCTATATTACAACCGTGAATGGAATATTTAAAAGTCAATGACTTTAAGCGAAGATTGAAAATATGTGCCAGTAGATCAACAGCAATTTGTTTTAAGATTTAGTTCAATATACCATCGAAGCCAGCAGCGTTAGATTTTTTTTTTTTAAATTTTAATTTCTCTTAACAATTCCAAAATCGAAAACAAAACTATTTCCTCGGAATTGAACGCTAATACCATCAATTCAACTAAAACTACTTTTTAATGTATAAGTCTGTAGTAGGCTGTAAGTATTGAACTTATTCGCAATGTTCTTATTGCCAAAATAACCTTACAGTTATACAAAGTGAAGGAGGAAGGTTTGGAAATTTCTGTGATTGTACATATCGCGACAAGTAGCAAATCCTTCTTAATTTGACTGCACAACATATTATATCTGGTTTTTAGACGCATATTATATGGAGTTACTTTTTATACATTTTATACGTATCTTACTTTTTCGTTGGATTTTATCAACTAGATAACCAGATATCCAGGACTCTTGTCTCTTTTTAGATTTCTTGATATTCACAACGCTGATTGAAAATAAAACATAATCACCTAAAGAGGTAATAAAAGTATCATAAGCACTGCCTTGCAAGATTCATATGAGAGACAATGTAATAATTTAATCAGATATGTTAATAATATCACCTGTAATGGAGTTTTCAGGTATTTTTAAATCATATATACAGCTTTTGTCTTTTTTTAGATTTCTTTATACAACGCTGATTGAAAGTGAAAATTAATCACCTAAGAAGGTGATAAAAGCATCATAAATACTACCTTGCAAGATACATATAAAAGATAAGATAAGAAGGTCAGCTTTCGGATCACAAATAATTTAATCAGATATATTAATAAGATCACCTGTCATGGAGTTTTCAGTTATTTTTTATATCATATATACAGCTCTCATAAGAAGTAAGTGGTAACGACGAAAACCGACAATAAATATGATCCAAACAGCACAGTTAAGAAGATTTAGTAACTTCATTGTTTAAGTGTAGCTAGTTCATTATTATAAGTTAAAATCACCCATAATTAGGATTGGAAAATCCCGTCAGAAATGAATCAAAACTAAATTTTTGTAATGTGTACACGCACATACCATTTTTTAAAGGCAAATCTGACAAAACGACTGGCCGTGGTAGAGGCAAAATCACTTGTAGCAACAGCTTCAGGAGCAGCAGCAGACGCTACAACAGCAGCAACAGTAGCAACAGAAACGTGTTCAACAATAACGACATCAGGAACAAAAAAAAAATATATTTCCAACAGCAGTAGAGGAAGAACTCAACAAATCGGAAGACCGGGAGTGCTGCTTCTCATATGGAGTAAGCGGTAACCTCTTTTGGGTGTTAACGTCATCCGAATCGGATGACCAGGAAGAGGAAGAAAGGGAGGTCGCAAAGCTCATCGCAGAGCTTCGCAACAGAGTAAAGGCTAGACGGGCGGCGAAAAGGGCCCGCGAAGAAGCTTAGCAGCAGCAACAACAACAATAGCAGCCACAACGGGAGAAACAGCGACCTGGTCAGCCAAGCAAGTCACAACTGTCAAAATCAGCTAGCCAGCTGACCCAGGAGGAGGAGGAGGAGGAGGAGCAGCAGAAACCACAGCTGCAAGAGCAACATTAACAACACCTGAAGTATTACCGACAGCATTGCCAGCAGAAGCAGAAGACAACACAGCAGCAAAAGCAACCGGCGCAGCAGAAACAGAAGTAACAATCGCTGCAGCAACAGCAGCAGCCAAGATAGGACAGATGAGTCTCGTGAGCAGGGTTATAAAAATATGTAAGTTCGTCTGTTATATTTAATTAAGCGTAGAGGGCCCTTAAGGCTTAGTATCCAATTCTTCTCACTGGACTCGTTTGGAAAAATTCAAGAAAAGTTAACAGCGACGGAAGTCGACTTTTACATGTTCACCGCAAAGGATGACAAAGTTCAGACAATGCTCCTGGAGGGCGTGAATCCTTCTACTGACTTAGAGAAGATTCGATATTTAGGCTCCCTTGCTGTCAAATGGGAGAAATTAAATAAGACAAGCCGCATGTTACAAAGTGCGCGTTATCACAGGTTTAGCCATGCTGCGGCGAACTGCAATTTGGAATTTCGCTGCGTCCAATGCGCTAAAAACTCTGGCGAATGTCCATTAGGGGTGGGTAAAGTCAACAACAGAGCTTTGGTCTTCTGTGTGTCCTGCAGGACCAACGGGCACCCCTCAAACTATCGGGATGCCCCAAGTTCCAAGAACTTATTAAAAAATTGAGTCCCAGAGGAAAAAAAAAAACGGTAGTAGCGTTGCCCGTTCCTCCAAACCAAACAGTTTCGAAGGTAGCCGTGGTTCCTGAACCTAAGCAACCGGAAAAAGAAAGCGTTCTAAAGTCAGTGCTGCGGAGCGTACAGGCCTTGCTCACACAAGTGCAAGCCATGCAAGAACAGATGGCAGCGATGCAGCAGACATCTCTCCTCCAACAACAGGCACGAGTGTGCTTAATCTGCTCGCAACTGTTTGGGCCTGACGCTGTTCAAATTTAAGAGATCAAGATCGCGGCAGTAAATGTAAATTCACTGATTCGAACAGAGGGGAAACTAACTAACCTTGTCTAACCTTTTGCAGACAGACAGTACTGACAGTACTGACGTACTGACGAGCGAAACTAAGATAAACCAGACGCGGTACAGAAACTACACTGAAGAGACCGACCACACTCCTACCAAAGAGGTGGGGACGCTTTCTTAATATAAGAAGACCTTTTTAAGAAGGTCATGTATAACGCTGAAGTACATATGTTCAAAGTACTAGAAGCATGCATCCCACGCATCCTTTTTAAGGCGAAAATACGATGTTTATGATTGCTGTCTATGCTCCGGATTTTCGAAATTCTTACTTACTTTCTTTAGACTCTTTTTACAAGCCTTCGCTTAAATGAGGAAGAGAATTATTTCATCATCGACGCACTGAACGTACAAAACAGCAGACTGCTGCTAAGACTTAAATTGATGCACAGACGGTTCATTGATCCACAGAATGCTGAAGTCTACTCTTTAAAAGCAGAAATCAAAAACCTCTAACATCTAATTAAAATGATTATAGCATACGGCAATAGAATCCTCGCTGTTAGATCCAGCATGAGCATGGGCCTGTGCACGCGAGGTAACGTCGTTGATTGCGCTCAACATGGCGAGCTGCCAAGGCTATCTTCGTTAGTGCACAGGTCAAGTTGACATACACGTGCAGCCGAACAAATTGCGGAGGCCCTTAATTGCTACAAGGCAGACATTACCGCCATCCAGGAAGTGCGATGGGATGGGCCTGGCATATAAACGATGAAGAACTTTCATATCTACTACAGCAATTGCTATAGAGAGAGAAGCAAATCCGCTTATTCGGATGCGGATTTGTTGTTCAAGGCAGACTGAGGCAAAAAGTCTTGAGCTACAACCCCGTCAGCGAACGCCTCCTGACAATCCGTAACAAGGCAAAATTCGGGAACATCAGCCTACTATACGCTCACGCCCTGACCTTCCGAGGTGCAAACATCGACTCGGATCATCACCTTGTTGTAGCCAAGGTAAGAACTCGGATATCGAGAGAGCAACAGAGTCAAGACAGGCCAAAACGGTTTGACGAAACCGAGTCTCCCTGAAACTCGTTCAGAGTTCGACGCGTCCTGCACTAAGCATAGAAGAAGAATGGAAACGTTGTCAAGAAGCCATCAAAGAAGCTGTCACTGATGTGCTGGGTTTCACGTCACCACCCAGAAGGAACCCATGGTTTGACGATGAGTGCAGGCAAGCGCACGTAGCTAAACAAGACACCTATACGGCGACGCTGCATCCAACAAAGAGGGCTGTTCGTGAGCTCTACGAACAGAGAAGAAGGAAAGAGCACCGGCTTCTCAGAAGGAAAAAGAAGGAGCATGAGAAGCGCGCGGACGAGGAAAGGTAAAATAGCTATCCGGAGGATACAAGGTTCGGACCAAGGCCTGCCGGGACCAAAACGGACATCTCGTAGTAGAGTCGCAGTCTGTGCTAAGAATCTGGAAGGATCATTTCTGCAGACTCCTTAAACGCGATAACATCCCAAATCCCGCTGTTAGGCAGAATGTTCCACTCAATTTGGACAATGATAGACAAGCATTCCGTCGCCCCGACTTAGACGAGGTGAAGATAGCAATATCCAACTGAAGTCGAACAAAGCTGCTGGAGCGGACGGACTGCCCGCAGAACTATTTAAAGCAGTTGGAGATGACCTGGTTGGGCGCATAAACCAGCTCATTTGTAGTATATGGTCGGAATAAAGCATGCCCGATGAGTGGAATCTCAGCGTCGTTTGTCCGGTTCACAAGAAAAGAGACCCTTTGAATGCGCCAACTACCGAAGGATTAGTCTCCTGAACATCCCATACAAGATCCTCTCTGCCGTATTGTGTCAGCGTCTGAAACCGTTTCTCCATGACCTGATAGGTCCCTATCAGTGTGGTTTCAGGACAGGGAAGTCCACTATAGACCAGATCTTTCCATTACGGCAGATCCTGGAAAAGACCCAAGAAATGCAAATAGACACACCACTTATTCGTCGAGTTCAAGGACGCATATGACAGTGTGCATAGAGACGAGGTATACAGTGCCATATCTAGTTTTGGCATTCCTGCTAAACTCGTCAGATTTTGTAGGATTGCGATGGAGAACTCTCGCTGCTCCGTCAAGGTCGGTAACGAACTCACCAAGACCTTCAATGTCAAAAAAAATTTTAGACAAGGTGCCGCACTGTCATGTGACTTCTTTAACATCATCCTCGAAAAGACAGTGCGTAACTCACAAGTCAACACCGATCTTCCAGAAGTCAGTTCAATTGCTAGCTTACGCTGACGACGTTGACGTAATTGGATGAACACAGCGAGCCGTCAATGAGGCGTTTGCTGGCATTGCAGCGGAGACGGCTAAAATGGGTCTGGCGGTAAATGAGTAGTAGATGTCATCAAAGAAGGACACACAACATCGACTTCCCTGACAAAGCGTCACACTAGGCAACAGAAACTTCGAGGTAGTCAAGGACTTCGTCTACCTTGGCTCCACGGTAAACAGGGACAACAACATCAGTACTGAAATCAAGGGCAGCATTACTCTTGCCGATCGCTGTTTCTTTGGCCTCAAGAGGCAATTAACTAATAAAGCCCTCTCTCTTAGGACTAAGCTCGCTTTGTATAACAGCCTGATCATACCCGTCCTACTTTATGGCGCGGAATCTTGGACGTTAGCAAAGGCGGATGAGGAAGCCCTTAGTCTTTTCGAGAGAAAAGTTTTCCGTGCGATTTTTGGTCCTGTTTGCGTTGATGGCATCTGAAGAAGATTTAATGACGAACTCTATGAGCCGTACAGCGACATGCGAATGGTCAAGTGTCTACGGATACAACGCTTGAGATGGCTAGGCTATGTAGTATGGACACCACTGCTCCGGCCGGAAAAGTTTTTGAATCCGTGCCATTGGGACAACGCAGCAGAGGACGACCTAGACTTAAGTGGCGCACACAAGTGGAGAAGGACCTCAACCAACTTGGAGTGTGCAACTGTAGACAGCTGGCGAAAGATCGTGCTGGCTGGAGAGGCATGTTGGTTGAGGCTTAGGTCCACCCCGGACTGTAGCGCCACAAGAAGAAGAAGAAGAAGTAAGATCCAGCAACCCAGGTATGATCCCGCAAATAAATAAAATGTTCAGGAGGAATGATAACAACAGACAACTCAGACATACTGACATCTGTGGGCAGTGCTTTCTGACAACTCCTCCGTAGTTTAAGATCCTTTTTCAGAAAGTGTATACGGTCAATGAGTCACGTAGGCCAGACAACGATATGGGGAAGAGAGCCCTGTTGAACAACTTGTACTTTCGGGAAAAAGATGAGGCAATGGCGATCTGAGAATCCTGGTTTCACCAGGCTCCATGACGAGAATATGGCTATACAATATATAATATAAGCGGTCTGCAACAAAATATAAGCGATATATATAAGGCCATGCCGATGAAATACTAGTTTACAGAAAAGCTCCGAAGGTCGAAGATATCAAAGTCTTGTTGCAACGTGATTTAGAATAGATTGATATTGTGATAGCTGTAAATTAAAAATTAATTTCAATAAGTGCGAGACTATCCTTTTAAGGACTCCACTGTCCAAGGCCTCAAGGGACACAAAGTTAAACTGGTGTAAGTTTCGCGATGTTTGTTAACTTACAGGTAGTACCGCTAGCTGTAAAAGGCTTGGTGAAGTACCTAAGCGTTTAATTGGACCCCTATCTCTGGTATACTCTGATAAACACGTAGATGCTGAACTAACGAAATCAAAGAAAGCCATTGCTGTGACAAGGAAGTTGTTTTTTACAGCGTGAAGGTAATATGCTGTATGACACTCATCCTGCCAATGATGGAGTACACTTGTCCAGTGTAGCTCAACGTGAGTCCTTCCCAGATGGAAAAGATGAGGTTGTTTGAGAGGCAGTGTCTCCAGACCTGTCTCAGTTTGAATTGAACTCCCGAATCCAAGTACAAGAAATTCTATCCCAACAAGGTCTTGAACAACAAGGCAAACCTAAAAGGGTTAATAATTTCATAATAAAATTAGTTCGAAGGCACGTTTTACGGTCGTTGAATTCTAAAAACAGAGTTACCTTCGGCCTTTACTACCACGGAATGGCTTTATTCCACCTGAGGCATTTCTAGATATTTAGTTATTATGGGCCTAATTCAGGACAGGTAGAGATGATCTATAATCTTCTACGTCGAGCAGCAGAAGAAGCAGCAAAAGCAACAGGGGAAGGAAAAGCTATAAAAACCTTAAGAATCGTCGCCCTCTACATCAAAGGTAGCGCAACGTTTGCACACATCTCAGCAGCAGACAACAGCAGCCACAGCACTCGAATCATCAATCCCATGAAATAAGATATTTTTTACTTAGTTTACAATACCCCAAATAAACAGAGAAGTTAGAGGCATCGAACACTGACTTGTAGACGTAAGCTCCTAGAGAAGAAAGTCTAAACCCAGCCAGATATAGAACCTTCTGCTGACATGTAAGCCCTTCTCAACAAACTGCACAAAATTGAGAGTGAGGGGATTCATTTCCAAAGGGTTAAGACCTTCATCACTGCGGCAGTGAGAGCGCAGAAGAATGCAATTCCCTTTTTAGTACAGGATTCCACGGCACGGTTTCGTAGGTGGTCTGAGTGTAATGTGAACAAAGTTAAATAAAACTGTCTCCGTCCCTCAATGTGAAGTGCAGAAGGCTGGGCCACGTCACAGAGAACTGCAATATGGAGTCCTAAATAAAAGAAAATACCCTTAAATATGTACTCTGCGGAAGTAAAGAACACCCTGCAACCTATTGGAGGTGTAAGGTAAGTATTTGAGGTAAGGAACAAAAGAAAAGTAGAACCCAGGTTATTATAACCACCACTGTGTCGGGCATCTCCTCCGCCCAAATGTTGTCAGGCAGCGAACCGGTACAAAAAACAGTGCCGAAGGTTGCCACGGCCCGAATGGCCCAGAAACCCGACGCAGAGCCCTCCATAAGCAATGTAAAATTGTCCATGTTCTTATTTGCAGGAACAAATGGTTTTACTACAGATCAGGTTCCTCACGCAGATGGCTAGAATAGATTTCCTCTTCTCTCCACTGCCTGGATCAACATCCTTGGGAAGTACAGTCCGCCCTTGCAAAACAAACAAAACACAGTGCACAGGCGCATTCATAATTGACATGAAAAAAGCATTCCCCACTGTACGGTCAGGCTCGGCGTTCTTAAAATATTGCTAAATATGATCTATGACATGGTAACAAGTATGTTACATAGTAACAAGTATGTTATAGGAAGCTCGAAAAAGGTGGTGCGTGAAAAAATCGAGGTGTTCAGCCGGAAATCGAACCTGGACCTGTTGAGTGTCGCACTCTACCCACTACGCAACGACGGCCACCAAACAAACTTTATAAGGATAGATAATGTCATGGCTTCAACCAACAATCTTTGGGGCTTAGTACATTAATGAGATGAAAAAAAAAAATCAATGCAAAACACGTCGTATTTTAAACTTATCGCCCATAAGTCGCCTATTCTAGTGATTTTAATTTTTAACACAACTATGAAGTGCATATATTATACAAATATCAAGTATGTATATATACACCGACAAAAATTCACAACCTACTTTGGAACAGTTCATACCTGATTATTTTAAAATTATAACAGATATAAGACACTATAAAATTTTAGTTATAGAACGTAAAAAGCATAGAAAACTAAGTAATTTTATTAATAATTAAGTACCTGTTATCAGGGCTCAAGGCCATCCCAATAATATGTCCTTCCAAATCTATGATCTTATCAATCTTATCGAATCGGTCAGCAACGGCATCATAGTTCCACCAATCAGGTTCAACGCTTGGTATGTTGTTCTAATTCAATAATTCAAGATATTACATTTGGAACAAAATGTTGCTGAAAATCCTACTCGATCTTCTTTTGCTTTTTTTTTAGCAGCAATACGCTCTTTTAATGACAGACCAGGATCCAGCCGCTTGGGAAATTTAACATTTTCTACCCTTTTAATTCCAATTTGATGTGGAGTGTACGTAACTGATCCAGTAGAAAATATTAAATATCTCGGAATTGAATTTTCCATTTCGTCATATTGACCTTTATCCTCAATCGATCTAATGCAATAACTGCCACCGGAAGTATATTGAACTTTGTCAGCATCAGACTCATTAAATTCATCATGAAATCTATTTTGGTAGTGTATGTTAATATCAGCAATGTTTAAGTAAGAGGTTTTGGAATTATTGTCTTGTTCCTTATATACCCTTGATACATCATGAAGATTTGATTGTTGACAATGACTACCATAACAAAACGAAGTGGCCAATTCACCACACAATTGATCTTTATCATTAAGCTTTCCCGGCGACTCTGACAATGGATCTTCCGATCTATCAAACCATGGACATTTAGCAATCATAATAGATCTTATTGAACTTGCATTTCTATTATAAAATTTATATAATTGATTCATTACAGGTACATGTTCGGAGCTCACTTCTTGGCTAGCTTTATTGAGCCAAAGTACAGATGTACTAACAAGATGTGCAAGCCAATGCAAATCTCCTGATATAAGAAACTGATCAGTGAACCATGTTCCGAAAATATCGTAAGGTCGATTTACCACTCTACATCGCAGAAAAGATTCATCTGAAAGAATATAACACAAACCAATAACTTATGGACATACATATATGTGTATATATAATACATACGTTTGTCATCTACCGTAAATACAGCGATTTCTCCGGAAGTGCTGTGTGGTTGTCCAAAGTGAACGCCAGAGACCATAAGTAATGTGTCACTTTGATTAAATTGCGAGTATTGTGTATATTTCCAACTAAACAACTTCATATTATGAGAATATTTCTCGGTGCAAGGATGATCTGCATTCCATATCTATATAAACATATATGATTTTCATATATTGTTAAATCATTGCTATTTTACAAAACCGTATATACATATATACAGTTGTGTTCATAAAAATAGCAGTCCTCTTCAAAAAAGACAAATAATTTTCTATTAATTCAAATTGTTTTATAATTTTTTCATAAAACGTATACAAAAGTAAAGCATTTCAGTCTTAATAGGTATATCACAAAATAAATGTGGTTAATAACTTGTAACTACTTTTTTTTTTGGTCGTAGTAATATTTCGCAGTTGTTCATTAAAATAGCAGTGATTAGAATTATACTGTGCCTAGACAACAGAAATCAGTGAAACAATATAAAATCATTATTATTTACAGCTTACCATTAGTACTTTGTAGCAAAGACTTTGTTTTTTATCACTGCGCTGCATCTTCGTGGCATTGAGTCCACCAGACTCCGACATCTCTCAACATCCCATGAGTCTCGCACTACCTCCAACAATTCCTTGGCATTTTTTGGTTTGGCCTCATGGACAGAATTATTAGCATCGCCCCACAAGTTCTCAATGGGGCTTAGGTCAGGGGATTATGCTGGCCACTCCATAACGGTTACTATTTGTTCATCAAACCAAGATTTTGTCCGTTTTGACGTATGTTTTGGGTTATTATCTTGTTGATGTACCCAACCTAGTGGCATTTCCTCCTCGGCATATTGCAGCATAACCTCTTCTAAAATTTTAACGTACTCAGCACCGTACTTTATACCCTTGATAGGATATATAGGCCCAACCTTAATATATGAGAAACGGGCTCAAATCATTGGTTTTGCTCCTCCGTGTTTAAAAGTTTTAACTGTAAAACGGGGTTTATTTTCTTCATTCTTTGGTTTCCTTTTTCTCCCGATGACCCTTGGACCCAAATAAGACCATATTGCTTTCATCGCTCCAGAGAATATACCTTCATTTCCCTTTAGGCCAAACTTTGTGAAAATTTGCGAATGCCATTTTTTTGCACATAATTTTTTGTTAAAAGCGCTACTTTTCGCGGTATTCGAGCTGGTAGTTTAGCCTTTAGAAGACGTCTTTTAACCGTCACAGCACACACCGGAAGTTGGCGTTACTTTAAAATATGTTAATAAAAGACAACATATTCAAAAACATGCACTTACCAAACAAGAATACACAAATATTTTTTAAACTCTAAACAACAATTTCTGAGACACTTTATGGTAAAACCACAAAACACTGCTATTTTTATGAACAGGCTTCAATCAACAGATTTCAATGAATGAGTGAAAAAAGGAGAAAGTATGCCTTTATTTTTTATTTCTGGTATGGTATCTTAGTTATCGGAAAATACAATAAAAGCCGATATACATTTGGAAAAAGGATCTTCTTAGAAATATGTTGCTAATTATCTAAGTCGTATAAATATATATATATATATATTAAATTATTTTGTACATAAAAAATTTAATATATATTATATATATATGTATACATACACACACACACATATATATATATATACTGTAAACCTGCCTCGAGATTTTTCCATGCGGGTTTGCATTTGAAATTAAAGGTCCTTTAAGAACCTGCAAAGGCCCTGGACTGCTACAAAGCAGACTTCACCACCATCAAAAAAGTGAAGTGGGATGGGTCTGCCAAAAAACCAAAAAAACATTTTTCAAGCGATTACTACAGAGACGGAGAGAGAGATGGCAGTGCTTCTTCCAATGCGAATTTGTTGTTGGTAGTTGACGAAATCAGTGGGGATTAGACTTCGCCTCGGGGCAGAACCTCTCTGTAGCTAGCACGCGAACATTCATAAAGGAACCTGACGATCCCCTGAACAATCAACCGTCAATCAGATTAATCATGTTGCGATCGACGTCAAACTCTCCTCCAATATTCTCAGTGTCCGAAACATCCGAGGTGCAAACATCGACTCAGATCATTTCTTTGTTGTAGCCTAACTATAGAAGAAGATTAAAAACGTTGTTAAGAAGCCATCAAAGAAGCTGCCGCTGATGTACTGGTTTTCACGTCACCACCCAGAGGAAACTTATGGTTTGACGAAGAGTGCAGGCAAGCGCATGCAGCCAAACGAGACGCCTATAATGCAACGCTGCATCGAACAACAAGAGCTGTCCGTCATCCCGTCATCCCTACGAACAGAAAAGAAGGGAAGAGTCGCGGCGTCTTAGAAAAAAAAGGAGCATGAAATGGGAAGGTGTTATGGCAGGAATGAAGTCCGAAAGTTTTACCGAAAGTTAAAGCAGCTGTCTGGAGTATACAAAGCTCGGACCGAAATTAACCGAGATCAAAATGGACAACTTGTAGATTCACAATTTGAATCTGAAAGAATTCCGTCCTCCCGAATAAGACAGAGTCAATATAGCAATGTCGAAACTGAAGTCAAACAAAGCTGCTGTAGCGGACAAACAGCGAACAGCTGGAGTTGACTGGGTTGAGCGTATGCACCACGTCCATCTGTGGGATATGGTCGGAAAAATGCATGCCCGATGAGAAGAAGAAGACCCCTTTCACTGCGCAAACCATTGAGGGATCGGTTTCAACGCCTACAGTAGCATCTGAAGTACTGTGTGAGCGTCTGAAAACGTTTGTATATAACCTGATAGGTCCCTATCAGTGTAAAGAAGAGTACAAATTGACACTCATTACCTATTTGTCGATGTTAACGCTGCATATGACACTGTACATAGAGACGTGCTATACAGTGTCTTGTCTTCATTTGGCAATCCTACTAAACTCGTTATATTGTGTAGGATAACAATAGAGAACTCTGCTCCGTCAAGGTCGGTAACGAACTAATCGAGACCTTGAATGGCAAAAAATGTTTAAGATATCGATCAAAATATATACCAGGTATACCGGTATGAATAATTTTTTTTTTTAAATAAAACACTAATTATTAATGAAAGAAAGTAAAAAAATTGTATTCAAAGTATTGGCCATTGTTTTCTACACATTTTGACCATCTTTCTGGCAATTTTTTTTTCGACCTCCTCGTAGGAATCAAAGTGCTGCTCAGCCAATGCGTGTCCCATCGGTGAACACAAATGGTAGTCGGAAGGAGCCAAGTCTGATAAATACGGCGGGTGGGGTAGCTGCTCTCAGCCAATTGTTTTGATTGTATCCTGAACCGGTTTTGCTTTGTGTGCAGGTGCATTGTCATGGAACCAAATCACCTTGCCGTGTCTTCTGGCCCATTCTGGTCGTTTCTCGATCAATGCATGGTTCAAATTTATCATTTGTTGTCGGTAGCGATCAGTATTAACGGTTTCAGCAGGCTTAAGAAGCTCGTGGTACAGCACACCTTTCTGGTCCCACCAAACACACACTATTGCCTTCTTGCCGAATCGATCTGGTTTTGCAGTCGACGTTGATGGTTGTCCCAGATTAACCCATGATTTGTTCCGTTTAGGATTCTTAAAATAAATCCATTTTTCATCGCCAGTAACAATCCGATGCAAAACCAATTTCCTTTCGTGTCTTTGAAGCAAAATTTCACAAGTGTTTTCTCGGTTTTCCATCTGTCTTTCATTCAATTCATGTGGCACCCATTTTCCACACTTTTGGATCTTCCCTATAGCTTTTAAACGGTCAGAAATTGTTTGTTGTGTAACATCTAACATTGCTGCCATTTGCTTTTGACTCAAAGTGTCATCTCCATCCAATATCGCTATTCGGCGTCTTCAAACTTTTTTGGTGGTCTTCCACGTTCTTCATTTCTCACATCAAAGTCATTATTTCTGAACCGTCGAAACCATCTTTTGCATGTTGCTTATGATAGAGCATGGTCACCATATGCCTCGACAAGCATTCGATGCGACACTGCAGTACTTTTCTTCAAATGAAAACAAAAAATTAATGCTTTCCGCAAATCATCACTTTCTGGTACAAAATTCGACATTTTTAACACGATGAAAATGTATGATGTTGTTGAAGGCAAAAAATGTAATCAGTAATTACAAGATGTTTTGTATATAATCCGCAGCTTACGGAAGTATGAATGTACATTTAAAATTATTTTGAAAAATATTCCCAGAAATAAAACTTCATACATTTTATGAGCACCACTCATATGTATGTATGTATGTATGTTTATTGAGCTTTTCACATATAAAAGTACAATTCAGGTATAAAAAAAAATAGATATTCACTTTTGATTTAATTTAATTGCTGCCGACTTAGAATTGGCCTGGCTATTCAAAGTAATTGTACAATAGTAATTCAATAGTACTATTTGCTGACTTTAAAATTTCTTTGAACTTAATCTTACATTTCTGTTCAGAGCTGTCTACTCAATATGACAGCAATACAATGACTTATTTTACTTAACCTAGAAAAAAATTATAACAAAAATAAATAACAATGTAGAAAGAGACAACTATATAATTCTCTTTCTTGAATTTCACAAATGGTGATGACATTATGTACCTCATTCTAAACTTTTTCACAGCCATTTGTTTTTAGACATTGTGTTAGAACATTAACTTGTTAAAATTATATGCGAATTCAGTAGCTAATATTATAAGTTAGTTCATATTATAGGGTGACACATAGGTTTAATAATCTTAAATGAGGTTTTTTTTTTTTTAATCTTTTTTTTTTTTTGGTACCAAGAAGTTAAACTTAAAAGAATTCATTTAATTCATTTATATTATTTCATGGGATTTCTTTCTAATGTTGTCAAAAGAACAATGATTTTAGCGCAATGCTCGACGAGTCATCGGCAGTTTACAGTATTTATTTGGAACTTTTATTGTTATGTATTATGAGAGATCGTTGAGACGCATCAACCTCTGTATTCACTCAGTGAGCATTTTAAATAGAACGGGGCTACAAAGTATCCAGCCTCTTCATTTGTCTGAAAGGCGGATTCTGATCTTTCGTCAATTAGGCTAACAGGCGACAAGTAATATCTATCACTTATCGACCACCCTAAGTTATCTTCAAATTTTTTTTTAATTAAAGAGTTGTCATGGTATTGTAAAGCTCTCATTCTTTTCTGGGTAAGACGCACGAGATATTCAAGGAGTGGCACAACGTCAGAGCCTTGGTATATGACTCTGTTATTATACCACCTGCCTCCAGGTCTTTTATGTTTTGAAATGCAGTTCCTTAAAACCATACGCTCGAATCTATGAAGTTCGAGTGCTACATTGGGGGTGATTGAAAACCATATTGGGAATCCGTATGCTATAACGGGGCGAATTAGTGTTTTGTAAATCAAGGTTTTCGTTTTTATTTCCACATCTCTGGAAGTTAATAGTCTTTTTAATTTTGATGTTGCAATTTTGGCCTTGGACAGTGCATATCTAGCATGAGCATTCATCTTCCACCGTTCATGGAGGCGAATGCCGAGATATTTAATGGATGTCCTGACTGGAATTTGGAGACCTTGGATAGTAAGATTAAGTTCACGGCTTTCTTTGACCGCTAAGTGGTGACCCTTACCTGACGCGTTTCTGAAACATACTATCTCACATTTCCCGAGGTTCAGATTGATTCCCCAAGTTTTATAATACGGCAAAATTGTGTTGATGTGTTCTTTAATAGATTGGAGGGCCACTTTTGGTCTCTCGTGATGACTTAGGAGCAAAGTATCGTCCGCGAATAAGATTGCTTCAGAATCCTCTTTGGTTACAGGAAAATCAGATAAATAAAAGTTGAACAAATGAGGTCCCAGTGAGGAGCCTTGCGGTACTCCTCTTTGAACTGGAATCGGGATAGACTTGACATTTTCTAGCCAAACAACTAATAGTCTATCTGAGAGAAAGCTTTGAATAATTTTTGTTAACTGTGGAGGGAAATTTAAATAAAACAACTTGTATAGAAGCCCCTTGTGCCAAACTGAGTCAAACGCCTTGGTCAAATCAAGGGCGCACGCAATCGTACATTTTTTCTCTCTTAGATTGTTTAGCACCTTATTCTGTAAATAGAGAAGAGCATGCTCTGTAGAGTGAGCTCTTTTGAACCCAAATTGTTGAGGTTGTATAATTTCTGGTTCGTTTAGATTACTGTAAATTTTGATTAAAATGATTTTTTCCAGAATTTTGCCCAGATTTGAGAGCATTGAAATGGGACGATAATTTTCAACTGTGTTTGGACTGTTGCCTTTTTTAATTGGTATCAGTTTTACAGTTTTCCAAGTAAGTGAAAAGTAACAATTATTTAGACAATTGTTTAATATTGGGGTAAGGTATTTAGCTAAAACTGTTTTGGATTTCCGAATTATGAAGTTTGAGATTTTGTCCGGTCCGAACGATTTTTTATTATTCAAAGAGGATATTATTTGTTCAACAGAATTTATTGAAATTAAGTGTACAGAATTATTCTCGCTAGCGTTATTGAACTGTGAAAAGGTATGTAAAGTAAGGTCTCTATTCCAGATATTAAAAGAAGTACAGAAGGTTTCTACAATGTTTGTATTGATTGGGTCATAAGAAGGGGTATTCATAGAGTAAAGATCTCTATAGAAGTCACCTAGTGCTTCTACTTTCTCTTCAACTGAGTTACAAATTCTGTTACCATAAGTTAGTCTTTAATTAGATGAGGGTTTTAAATTTCTTAGTTTGTTCCTTAAATCTTCGTTAACCTCGATTCTGACTCTCTCTTTTATGATTATACTAAGGCATGCAATTCTGGCAGAAAGCTCAGTATAGGCCGGATTGTTGCGATCCCCAAAATAATGGTAGATTCGTTTTAATTTCCTTTTCCATAACCTTCTGAACCTTAATAATTTCAATGTATATTCAGACACTTTTATCCAGGTATAGTTGGGGTTGTCATTGCTGCTGTATTGCGAAATGCAGTTTTGGAGATTGACGGTAAGTAGTTCTACTAGGTTATCAATCTCAGTATTCGTAAGATTTCTGTCAAGTGGGATGTTTAAATTTGAGAGGTCTGCATTTAGAGTGTTATTAAAGTTTGTCCAGTTAACATTTCTTAATTTGTTGTAGTTACCAGTTTGGGTAGGAAGAGAAGTTAAATTTGGAATCTTTAGAGATAAAATTACTGAATTATGGTCTGAGAGTTGATCGCCAATAAGGCATGCTGCGTTATCATTTGATACAAGATTCGATGAAATTAAAAAGAAGTCCAAATGTGAGTTTGAGGAAGGCCTAGTTGGTTCAATAGGTTTAACTAGATCAAAGTTCAGAAGGTTATCTTGGAGCCATAGAGCTAAGTGTTTCCCGTTTTCATTTTCCCTATGATCTCCCCAAAGTGGATGCCTCGAGTTGAAGTCACCCCCCAATATTAAAGAATCGAAATTTTGTAAGGCACTGATAAGGTTATTGAGGGCAGGAGCTAGAGCCACGCCTGCATTATGGTATACATATACTGAAACAATTGCTAGCTTTTTGATTGCTTGACTCGGTAGGACCAGCGGAATGGAGGCAATAGTGGCTGATATAACATTATTGGAAAAGAAGGATTGAGAAAATGAAATGTTTTTAGGTAAAAATATGCCAGTTCCTCTCCCGTCATTGTTTCTAATAAAATCGTATCTTGCATTAAAGTAGCATCTACTTGAATTTGCCGAAAGACAGGTTTTTTGCACTAGGAGGGCAGTGGGTAAGCTGTTATTCAGCAACGAGTCGATTTCTATTTTTTTAACATTATTGAGAGTTTGAATATTAGCGGTTATTATTTGGAGGTTTATGGGCATGTTAAGGAACCGATAAAGTCAATATATGCAATTTTTTTTTTCATAATATTATCCATTTTGAGTATTCCGACCAAAAGGATTCAATTTTGTTTAATAAGATGTCTAAAGGTAAGCCGAAAAGATTCTCGGCCTCAGTCCAAAATTCAGAGAAGGTATTTCCCCGGTTACTATTGGTATTTTGAGCTTGAATATTTTTCCGCCCAGCAACTGCTTCAGCATAAGAAAGATTATTATTCAGGGTGGTGTTAACTTCCCTTAGCACTGAACTACGCAATGCTAGTCTCTTATTCTTGGATGCCGCTTTTAGTTCTTCCTTTCTCTTTAAGTAATCAACCCATTTCGGGCAACCCTTAAAGTTTGCTGGATGACCGATTTGTTTGCAATTAATGCAGTATAATTCATTTCTAAGGTATTCTGACGGCAAGTTACACTTGCCCACCTCGTGCGCCCCATTACACTTAGCACATTTGTACGGGGTAGTACAATAGGTCGAAATATGACCAAAGCCTTGGCACCTATAACACCTTTTGGCTCCCGATTTCCTCACATTCTCCCAAGAAATGACGTGATTTAGAAGGAGTTTAATATGTTTTAGCTTAATGAGACTATCCTTATCTTCCGTTGTGCAGAAGAAAAGGTCCAGTTTTTCTTCTCTTTTTTTTGAACGCGGAGTAGTGAATTCCTTGACTGTCACCTTCAGCTAAGGATCCAGTCTAAGGATTTCATCTCGAACTTCCTGAGGTGTGTAAATATTGGCTAAGCCCCTGATGACTGTATGGAATTTTTTTAGTTGCTTCGGCCTAAATGAATAGGCCTCCCCTTCTTCCTCTTCTAGCAGTTTCAACAGCCGATCATGCATCTTAACGTCCCTCACATAAATTTTTATTTTGTTATGACCATTATTTACGAACTTAAAACTGTCTACGTTATACTTTGATTCGTCAAAAAACTTACGCAACTCCTTGATAACAGGATTCTTCAGATATATAGGTGGGCACCATACTTTTTCCTCGTTGTTTGGAATTCTGGGATCTAAACTATATTGGGGCAGCTGCTGTCGTTGTTGCTGCTGCTGCTGTTGTTGTTGCTGCTGTGTATGTTGATGCAGGGGTTGTTGCTGATTAGGTTTTTGTTGTTTAGGCGTCTTCCTTCTGTTTTCCAGGAGTACTTCTGCCACTGGATCATTCACTATTGGGTCCCGTAGACAGTCATACCTGTTGTTCGGATCAAACACCTTACGCTTTTTAGTAGCATAATTTATTTCCGTTTCTTTGTTAGTATTCCGCGACGACTTTGTTTCTCGCGTAAATCTTTTATAAATTGCTTTTGTTTTTTAAACACACTCGATTGTATTTTCATTGTTTCCAATGAAACCTTGGTGGATGTTCGCATTCACGAGAGTACCTTTTTTGATTGTAACGGTGCCACTATTTGAAGTTAAAATTGCCGCAGTAGACACGTGTTGTCCCGCTTGCACATTGGCGTCCAGAGCGCTTGGTTTTTGGCTTGGGCCGGAGCCGTCCTTTTCCCACCAAACCATGCTATCTTTGTTTCCACTTTTACCGACTTCATGTATGAGTTCAGATGGTAATATAATCTTCCGAATATATTCCTTGTCGGGAGGTAGCGATATATTGTCCGGAGGTATATTTACCTCCATATAGTTAGTCGACATTTTTCGTTTTTCTTTAAAACACTTCCACAAAAGCACTTTTATTTTTATTCTTTTTTTTTTCCACTTTAGAGTACCAAAAGAGACGACCTACTCCGTCAACTGCACTTCAGAGAGTGCACCACTCATACAGCAGTATTGTGTGCGTACAATTATGACAAGAGATATGTTGCGTTCAGTAGCACTCAAACTGTGTATAAAATAGACCGTAGATGAGACGATAGTGGCTGGGTTATGTGATGCAAACTATCGACGATATCGTTTTGGTTGATCATCGGGACGATAGTCGCTCGAAAAGTTAAGTGATTACAGCCCTGGACTTTCTGCGTGTGAGTATCGAACACTACCAACTATGCCTAGGTGGCCACAATTTTCAGTAAAAGAAAATATAATTCCGAGATCGTATTCAATTAATTTCATCGTAACAGCTTCCACACATTCAAGATGACCAAGGGTAAAATATACTGCAAGTATAACGAGTACAAGGAGAATAAAATATACTGCGAGTATATCAGCACGAGAGAGCAAGTACCATTAGAACTGTGATGACGATTTTCAAACAAATGAAATACTTATGCATACAACAACAAGGGGACGCGCAAACTTTCTTTCAATTGAAACGGTCAACGACCTTTTTTTCGTATATTAAGTTGGCAAATATTCTTGCAGTACTCACTTGCATAATGATAGTAAGGTATTTATAATAAAACCAAATTCAAAATTCAACATTTTTAACACGGTGAAAAAATATGATGTTGTCTGTTCAATGACTTGATGTATACTAAATAATTTTCACAGATGTCATAGCAAACAAACAAAAAAAAATAAGGGCTCATTCACAACAAATGTTCCCTATCGAGACATTTGTATCTTGACGCTTATTTCATACCAGTATATCTGGTAAAGCAAACAAAAAACATCATGACATCTTTACAAGCATTTTGCTACTTTAAAAATTGTTAGCACTAAAAACCAAGTACCAACCAAGTTTGGTTGAGTCAATTTGATAGGAACCTTCATTCTGCGTCATCATAATTTGTCAGTCGAATGAGATGTGTTTCTCAAAACCGCTGCCAGCAGTCCTACACCCCAATTCTGCAGTCAAAGCGTATGAAGATGCTAAAGGAATTGCACGTCAAAAACACTGCACACATTGACGAAGAAGAAGAAGAATGCAAAATCCACCTTACCGTCAACTACAGCATGTCATCCCTTCTTTTTCAGTAAGATATACCATCAAATCACCAGTGAACCTGGTCATTAAGGTGCTTTCGGGATGTAAGATATGCTTAGGTGGTAAGATATGGGTGACCAAGATTCGCTCGTTTTCCTTTTACTCGAGAAGAGCCCTAAACAGTAGGACAGATGGAAAAGTTCCGCAATGGTTTTGCACAAAGGAATACCTCTTCAGAACAACAAGGGATATACCAACCGGATTAACGGATTTTAGTTAGATTTACTTTCTCTAAAGAGCTGACAACTGAAAAGTAATTGTGAATGAGCGTTGAAATCAAAAACGATGACCAAAAGTTTTCGCTACGTTTGGTACAGTTTAGCACTTTTTGCCTCAACTTGCATAGCGTCTAAAAATGCTGTAAATTTAATTTTTGCCTTACTCATATCACAGCACGAATACATTGTTCCCGTAAATGGAATGATCAAAATGGTTGCACGATTATGAACAAGTCTATCGAAAGTGAAAAGTCTTGAGGTATGCCGTTAAAGACAGGAAAAGTTAAAGAAAAATTGCTCTTGATTCTGACGCAAACTCTCCGGTGGTAAAGAAAGGAACGGATGTAGTTTTAGATTTTTAGGTCATTCTATTCTATTCTGTCAATTGCTTCTTTTAATTCAAAGAAGAGAATAATTACATTGTTTGGGGCAGAGAGTGCCTTAGTTATGAAAAACAACAGCGTTCCAAGTAAGCCAACGGGTGATATGCCATAGTTTTTATGGAGTCGACTTGTGGGGAGGGCATTAAAGTCGTCCAAAGCACACTTCGTGTCCGGGATTTAAATGAAAACGTGTCGACGTCTGTTCTCGGGTTTTATGTAGAAAGGCCATATCGGGTGGAAACGATTTTCTTACGTTTCATAAGTGTGAACCCGGGCTTACGCACAACTAACCAACAGCTGGAGAGTAAGCTAGAGGAAAATACTACTGGACTCAAGCGCACTGAATAAAAAATTCCAATTGTCAAAACGTCACCAGGTTGTGTGCTCTATGAGAGCATGACGTAAACTCTTGAATTTTATTCTGTTAGTTGTTTATTATTTATTATATTTTATACACAATTTAACTATCTATTTTATACACAATTTATCCTGTGTATGTGACTCATTAAGTTAATTGTTCTACAGTAAGTCCATTTGCATGCTTGATTCTTTTTTGGAAGAGTAATAAATGTTATTTTTACTAATTACCACATCCGGAATTTATCCTTGAGTAAGTTATCGTTAAGGTAGTTTAGAATGTAATCTTCACCCTCATCATTATGATTATAATAATACATAAACCAGAGTCCACAATGGAATCATGTTCTAACTTCTTTATCAACTACTTATATTATGTATACTATACATTTACATGTGACATTTTTTATCCGCAACACATTTGATGCGTTTCTGCCGGCAAAATGATGAAAATTAAGAAGTAAGTACAATAATCACAAATTTGCATTTTTTAAGTGATACTTAAATAAAATAGGCAAACAATCGTCAGTAATTTCGAATGTTGGTCGAATTAATGAAGGAAAATCCGGATATAGCAAAAAATTTAACAAAATTTAACGTCTAAAAGTTCTGGCTAAATCTGCAGCAAGAGCTACCCAGTTTGTGGCTCTTTACAAAAGAAATATCTGAGTGGAAAAAGGTAAATTTAAACATATATGTTCTGTTTTCCTATGGATGATAATTTTTTATATTTTTACTTTAGGTTAGGTCGGACCAGGTCTGGAGGAGAAAATGTGTGCCGCCAATGCACATAACTACTCCCGGTATTCTCGATTTTTTGGACAAAAAACCGCTTAGCCTCACGCTTTTCTTCCTCGGACATCGCTAACGTAATCCACTTTGGGCACAGAGTTTCTTCCAGAATATTAAAGAACCCGGGAGGACACCAGAAATAGTTGATTGAGCCATTCCTACATTAAAATCCTGTCCAGTGCCATTTTGGTATCCACCCTCTGCTAAAAATCTCAGGCATGCTGCTAATTTGACCTCAGGGACCAGTGACGATGATCTGACAACAGGTGGTAATTTTGCCTTCAACACGTCCAATATGTACTGAAAATCAGCTTTATTCGGTCTGAACTCTTTGATAAACCTCTTATTATAAATATTAACTTGAAGTTGAGTAAGGAAATTGTTCTTAACTTACGGAGCATCGGGTAGCGAAAAGATATCACTTGCCATGTCCCCAACTTTAATTTAATATTACATATTCATAATAACAGATAATTCATGTGTTAAAGATTTAGTAATCTAAGTATAATGTTACATTATAGTAACATTATATAAGAGCGTACTTTACAAAAGAAATTTATTTTGTACAAGGGGAAATTGCAAGCGAAAACTTTTACGTGATTGATACTTATAATTTTAGTCTTTAAATATTTTATTTAATTATTCTCCATTATTTGATTACTTATTTTCCTCTTGACCTATTCAAAAGTTTTCTGGTCTCCATGTTAACCATATCATAGATCATATACAGTAGCGTTTTATCTATGCCTAGTCTGACTAACTTGAGGAAGAGGACTTCTAACCAAACGGTGTCGAACGGCTTTTCCATGTCTATCAGGCAAGCACCTGTGCATTGTTGCACTGAATGTCGGACACCAATTTGGACGCGGCATGTATGGTATCATGCCCCGACTAAAAGCCGAATGGGTTTTCCGGTATACCATAATTTCACGTTCCTCGACCCATTCTTTGAGGGCTCTAATGATAATCTTTTCAAAAACCTTGCTTATGCACGGAAGAAGACTTATAGGCCGGAGATTTGACGGGAGGGATTATCTTTATCCCTTTTAGGAATGGGCTGTACCACAAACTCGCACCACAGTATGTGGGACCCTTTGAGGTGGTGCAGAGAGTTTTCCCTGGACATACAAGTTAGCCGACAATAATGGGAAGATAGCGGGAGTCTGGCATGCCAAGGATCTGAAACCATACCACCGCCAAAAGGAGGATCTCTAGCATATGTCTTCGCCAAGACCTTTCGAAGGGTGGGGTAGGAATATTGTGGGATTCGCAGTCACCGTCTAGCTCTAGGAGAGTGCACTTCGATCGTAGACTGATAGTGATTTCTTTTTTCATTGTTATACCCTTCTCCCTCTCTCCGTCTCTCTCTATTAACTGTGACATTTCTTTTTCTTGCGCGACACGTGCTTAACCCTAAAACCATTCGGTAGCGCGGTAGTCCTACACCCCAATTCTGCAGTCAAAGCGTATGAAGATGCTAAAGGAATTGCACGTCAAAAACACTGCACACATTGACGAAGAAGAAGAAGAATGCAAAATCCACCTTACCGTCAACTACAGCATGTCATCCCTTCTTTTTCAGTAAGATATACCATCAAATCACCAGTGAACCTGGTCATTAAGGTGCTTTCGGGATTCAAGATATTATATATGATTATATATGACAGTTACCGGCGTTTCCATGGACTTAGAAAAAACATAAGTGCTTAGGTGGTAAGATATGGGTGACCAAGATTCGCCCGTTTTCCTTTTACTCGAGAAGAGCCCTAAACAGTAGGACAGATGGAAAAGTTCCGCAATGGTTTTGCACAAAGGAATACCTCTTCAGAACAACAAGGGATATACCAATCGGATTAGCGGATTTTAGTTAGATTTACTTTCTCTAAAGAGCTGACAACTGAAAAGTAATTGTGAATGAGCGTTGAAATCAGAAACGATGACCAAAAGTTTTTGCTACGTTTGGTACAGTTTAGCACTTTTTGCCTCAACTTGCACTGCGGTCATTTCAAACCCGTTTGAACTTCGAACGTTTCCTCAGAAGGGTTAGCTTTTAAAGTCCGAAAGCATATTTCTGTCAACCTGATACCCTCTTTGCAACTCGAGTTACAGCCTGCGTAATGTGTTTGTAATAGTATCAGCAGTGTCATCCACGTCACTATCGAGGAAGCATAGTGACCAGTTAAAATCCCTTAAGAAGCTGTTAATGTTGGAGTTGGCCTTCTCAAAGAAGGCAAGGGGCAAGTACAAAAAATTTATTGATACGACAGAGGTCTGCCGAGTCTAGAGGTGACAGTATGCCAACTGAATATTTCTCAGGATGAGACGTGAAATGCAATTCTAAGGTATTGGTGGTATGATCTGCAAAGTCAGGTATCCGTGTTAATTTAGCGAAAAGAGAATTGGCTTGTAGTGGGAGAGGTAAGCAACACATCAAAGAGATCCGCTCTTAGGCCATGAAAGTTGCTTACACCTACCTGCAGTTGTCTTCTCATACCTCAGCCATCCGGTAACCAATTCCGACTATGCAATTGGTGAAAATCATCTTAAGATAGCGTCTAAAAATGCTGTAAATTTAATTTTTGCCTTACTCATATCACAGCACGAATACATTGTTCCCGTAAATGGAATGATCAAAATGGTTGCACGATTATGAACAAGTCTATCGAAAGTGAAAAGTCTTGAGGTATGCCGTTAAAGACAGGAAAAGTTAAAGAAAAATTGCTCTTGATTCTGACGCAAACTCTCCGGTGGTAAAGAAAGGAACGGATGTAGTTTTAGATTTTTAGGTCATTCTATTCTATTCTGTCAATTGCTTCTTTTAATTCAAAGAAGAGAATAATTACATTGTTTGGGGCAGAGAGTGCCTTAGTTATGAAAAACAACAGCGTTCCAAGTAAGCCAACGGGTGATATGCCATAGTTTTTATGGAGTCGACTTGTGGGGAGGGCATTAAAGTCGTCCAAAGCACACTTCGTGTCCGGGATTTAAATGAAAACGTGTCGACGTCTGTTCTCGGGTTTTATGTAGAAAGGCCATATCGGGTGGAAACGATTTTCTTACGTTTCATAAGTGTGAACCCGGGCTTACGCACAACTAACCAACAGCTGGAGAGTAAGCTAGAGGAAAATACTACTGGACTCAAGCGCACTGAATAAAAAATTCCAATTGTCAAAACGTCACCAGAGCATGACGTAAACTCTTGAATTTTATTCTGTTAGTTGTTTACTATTTATTATATTTTATACACAATTTAACTATCTATTTTATACACAATTTATCCTGTGTATGTGACTCATTAAGTTAATTGTTCTACAGTAAGTCCATTTGCATGCTTGATTCTTTTTTGGAAGAGTAATAAATGTTATTTTTACTAATTACCACATCCGGAATTTATCCTTGAGTAAGTTATCGTTAAGGTAGTTTTGAATGTAATCTTCACCCTCATCATTATGATTATAATAATACATAAACCAGAGTCCACAATGGAATCATGTTCTAACTTCTTTATCAACTACTTATATTATGTATACTATACATTTACATGTGACATTTTTTATCCGCAACACATTTGATGCGTTTCTGCCGGCAAAATGATGAAAATTAAGAAGTAAGTACAATAATCACAAATTTGCATTTTTTAAGTGATACTTAAATAAAATAGGCAAACAATCGTCAGTAATTTCGAATGTTGGTCGAATTAATGAAGGAAAATCCGGATATAGCAACAAATTTAACAAAATTTAACGTCTAAAAGTTCTGGCTAAATCTGCAGCAAGAGCTAAACAGTTTGTGGCTCTTTACAAAAGAAATATCTGAGTGGAAAAAGGTAAATTTAAACATATATGTTCTGTTTTCCTATGGATGATAATTTTTTATATTTTTACTTTAGGTTAGGTCGGACCAGGTCTGGAGGAGAAAATGTGTGCCGCCAATGCACATAACTACTCCCGGTATTCTCGATTTTTTGTACAAAAAACCGCTTAGCCTCACGCTTTTATTCTTCGGACATCGCTAACGTAATCCACTTTGGGCACAGAGTTTCTTCCAGAATATTAAAGAACCCTGGAGGACACCAGAAATAGTTGATTGAGCCATTCCTACATTAAAATCCTGTCCAGTGCCATTTTGGTATCCACCCTCTGCTAAAAATCTCAGGCATGCTGCTAATTTGACCTCAGGGACCAGTGACGATGATCTGACAACAGGTGGTAATTTTGCCTTCAACACGTCCAATATGTACTGAAAATCAGCTTTATTCGGTCTGAACTCTTTGATAAACCTCTTATTATAAATATTAACTTGAAGTTGAGTAAGGAAATTGTTCTTAACTTACGGAGCATCGGGTATCGAAAAGATATCACTTGCCATGTCCCCAACTTTAATTTAATATTACATATTCATAATAACAGATAATTCATGTGTTAAAGATTTAGTAATCTAAGTATAATGTTACATTATAGTAACATTATATAAGAGCGTACTTTACAAAAGAAATTTATTTTGTACAAGGGAAAATTGCAAGCGAAAACTTTTACGTGATTAATACTTATAATTTTAGTCTTTAAATATTTTATTTAATTATTCTCCATTATTTGATTACTTCTTTTCCTCTTGACCTATTCAAAAGTTTTCTGGTCTCCATGTTAACCATATCATAGATCATATACAGCAGCGTTTTATCTATGCCTAGTCTGACTAACTTGAGGAAGAAGCCTTCTAACCAAACGGTGTCGAACGGCTTTTCCATGTCTATCAGGCAAGCACCTGTGCATTGGTTCTTGTTCCACTGAATGTCGGACACCAATTTGGACGCGGCATGTATGGTATCATGCTCCGACTAAAAGCCGAATGGGTTTTCCGGTATACCATAATTTCACGTTCCTCGACCCATTCTTTGAGGGCTCTAATGATAATCTTTTCAAAAACCTTGCTTATGCACGGAAGAAGACTTATAGGCCGGAGATTTGACGGGAGGGATTATCTTTATCCCTTTTAGGAATGGGCTGTACCACAAACTCGCACCACAGTATGTGGGACCCTTTGAGGTGGTGCAGAGAGTTTTCCCTGGACATACAAGTTAGCCGACAATAATGGGAAGATAGCGGGAGTCTGGCATGCCAAGGATCTGAAACCATACCACCTCCAAAAGGATGATCTCTAGCATATGTCTTCGCCAAGACCTTTCGAAGGGTGGGGTAGGAATATTGTGGGATTCGCAGTCACCGTCTAGCTCTCGGAGAGTGCACTTCGATCGTAGACTGATAGTGATTTCTTTTTTCATTGTTATACCCTTCTCCCTCTCTCCGTCTCTCTCTATTCACTGTGACATTTCTTTTTCTTGCGCGACACGTGCTTAACCCTAAAACCATTCGGTAGCGCGGTCACAACCCCTCCCCCCGGCATGGGGTCCAAATCTAAGGGAAATATGTTTAGTATACTCCCCAAGATACCTCCCCCTGACCCTCCTTCAAAAAGACAGAGAAGAACTACCATCGACCTTACTGATTTCCCATCCCTGCCATCCATAACAAATACAAAAAAATTCACTGCAATAAAAATGATCGCTAACCAAGTGCCGGTGACTGCACACCTCCGCGAAAACCTCAATTCTTCATGCAAGAAATGAAGTCACAAAACGTCACAGGAGGCTTCAAATTCCCAAAGAAAAAAAATAATTCTAGCAACAATAATAATAAAAAAAGACAAAAGTGAACCAGTTCCTTCCGGGTTGATGCTCCTTACTTTTGACTCTTACCAACCCCCCGACTCTGTCGAAATAGGTTGGTATAAAACAAAAGTTAGAGAGTACATCCCTAACCCAATGAGATGCATCAACTGCCAACTTTTAGGACATACTTGGAGGAAATGCAATGTTCCACCAGTTTATGTCAAATGCAACACACCCGCACACCAACCAACCCCTTGTTCACGCATCTTTTTCGCGAACTGCGAATATCCTCACCCTGCTGATTTCAAAGACTGCCCTAAATATACCCAAATGAGGGAAATCCTAAAAATAAAGACAAGAAATAAATGCACAGCGAAGCTATTCGCATGTATAACTCGCAACATATTACCTCTACTATCAGCTCATCCTTTTCATCAGTAACTAAATCCCAATCATTAAACACCATCCCAAATATCCAAATTCCAACATCCTCTAATTAATCCCTCCAAACACCAGTCAATAATGAAAACACCTCTCCTCAATCATCCAATACAACCAAAAACTCGAACTATAACAACCCCTCACCTCTCGGCCTCTCTCCCCAACACCTATCGACTCCATTAAAGAAACTCAAAAAAAGAATAGAACTAAACCTAAACCTCAAAATCCAAACACCACCAACTACTTCAATGCAACCCCTAACCATCTAAATTTTCAGTTAAATAATATCCCACTTATTAATCAGACGGGCATCAATAAACATAATTTCTTTGTCTCCCGACAAAAACATCAGTGCAAACGTAGCCTAGACAATAACACGACTCTCAGAATCCTTCAATGAAATATAAAAGGATACCTTAACAACTTTGATGAGCTAAAAGTGTTATTAAAAGAATATAATCCTAAGACAGTGTCTTTACAGGAAACACACATTCCGTTTGGTCATACTCCAATCGCTCCAAAAGGCTATAAAGAATATTTTTCAAACAGTTCAATCAACACCTCTTCCAAACAAGGAGTGGGTATACTTGTCAGAAATAATATTCCTCACAAAATCCTCCCCAACCCCTCAAACTTGCAAATAATCTGTTTTGAGCTGTATTTAAAAACTAAATTGACCTACATTAATATATATATACCCCAAGAACAGAGGCTGGAAACAGATGACTTCAACAACATTTTCACGCATGTACAACACCCGTTCATATTCGGCGGAGATGTTAATGCCTGGAGCTCCCTCTGGGTTTCACCCACCACTAATACGAAAGGTAGAATTATTGAGAACTTTCTTCTAAAGTCAAATATGATAGTTCTAAATGATGGCTCACCCACTCATCTTTCAACCCACAACACCCTAACACAAATAGATATAACATGCTGCTCTAGAGATATCTTTCGAACTATCTCGTGGAAAACAGTAGGCGATCTCTACAACAACAATTCAAAACTGATCAAGCAAATTGGTCCAAATATCAATCCGCAATCAACCAATACCTGGCAAAAAACCAACCAAGCACAAACATAAACAAAGAAGCAGCCATCATTCAGAAAACCACCCGAACTGCAGTTAATGTGTCCATCCCTCAATCCAATTCTTCTCACTCCCCTAATAACAAGAGAGTAGTCCCATGGTGGAATGCGGAACTCGCCCATTTCCGCACACAAAAGATGTCAGCCCTAAGAATATTCCAGAAAAATCCCACTCAAAATCACCTAATCCTTTACAAAAAAGCAAATGCTAAATTCTGGAAACCCTTGAAAGAAAGCAAAGTAAAATCATTCGGCGAATTTACCTCAAAAATAAATCCTAATTCTACCCTCAAAAAAATATGGCAAGACATCCGCCGGCTTACAGGTAACTCCTTCCCTCATAATATCATTAGTATTACAACTTACGATAAAACTGTAACGCATCCCAACACAATAGCAGATCATTTTGCAAAAAACTGGTCTAAATACTCCAATGACTCAAACTTTAACACAATCTTTAGAACTAAAAAATATGAATCTGCACAATATAACCCAAGCTTTAATAATAATAATGTTACCAATTTAGTTGAAAAAGAAATTACTCTCACGGAACTTGAATCAACTCTAAGCAAAGTTAAGGGTTAAACTCCAGGTAAAGATAGTATTTCATATCCAATGTTACAAAATCTCCCAATAGCTACTAAGACTAGATTAACTAACTTATATAACAATATACTTAATACCCCTATCATACCACAAAACTGGAGGACTTGTACTCTAATTCCGATTCCCAAAACTAATAAAGATATGCTTTTCCAAATTATTAGAAAAAATCATCTCAAAACGGATTCTCTGGTTTACAGAGAAAAGGAGATGTCTATCCTCGATTCAGGTAGCTTTTAAACCCAATAAAGGCTGTACAGATGCCCACCTTCATATAGATAATTTTATCTCGAAGGCCATATCTTCAAAAAAACCACGCATCTATACTTGCCCTAGATTTTCGGGAAGCACGTCATCCTGAAAAAATTAAAAACATGGAACGTCGGGCCTACATTTTTTAACTATGTAAATTCATTCATTTTCGGTTTTGCACGTGGAATGTGAGGTCCCTTAACAGGCCACGTACAGCCGAACAACTTGCGGAGGCCCTTGACAGCTACAAAGCTGACATTACCGCCATCCAGGAAGTGCGATGGGATGGGCCTGCCATTAAAACGCTGAAGAACTGCGATATCTACTACAGCAATTGCTATAGAGAGAGAAGGCAGCGCTTATTCGGATGCGGATTTGTTGTTCGAGACAGACTTAGGCAAAAAGTCTTGAGCTACGACCCCGTCAGCGAACGCCTCATGACAATCCGCATCAAGGCTAAATTCGGGAACATCAGCCTAATATGCGCTCACGCCCCGACAGAGGAGAAGGATGACAACATCAATGATGACTTCTATGATCTCCTAGAAAGAACACACGATCGATGCCTCAGCTATGACACCAAGATCGTTCTAGGAGATTTCAACGCTCAGCTGGGAAAGGAGGACATCTTTGCTGGAGTCATCGGTAAACACAGCCTGCACGACAACACATCCGGAAACGGACTCAGGCTGTTGGACTTCACCTCGGGGCGGAACCTCTCTGTGGCTAGCACGCGGTTCCCACACCTGGACATTCACAAAGGGACCTGGCGATCTTCTGATCAATCAACCGTCAACCAGATTGATCACGTTGCGCTCGACGCCAGATACTCCTCCTGTATTCTCAATGTCCGAATCTTCCGAGGTGCAAACATTGACTCGGATCATCACCTTGTTGTAGCCAAGGTAAGATCTCGTATATCGAGAGAGCAACGGAGTCGCGAAAGGCCAAAACGGTTTGACGTCGAAAAGCTACAATCGCAGATAATTACTGGGAGCTTTGCCGACCGAGTCTCCCTGAAACTCGCTCAGAGTTCGACGCTTCCTGCACTAAGCATAGTAGAAGAATGGAAATGTTGTCAAGAAGCCATCAAAGATGCTGCCACTGATGTGCTGGGTTTCACGTCACCACCCAGAAGGAACCCATGGTTGGACGACGAGTGCAGGCAAGCACACGCAGCTAAACAAGACGCCTATAAGGCGACGCTACATCGAACAACGCGGGCTGTTCGTGAGCTTTACGAACAGAGAAGAAGGGAAGAGCACCGGCCTCTCAGAAGGAAGAAGAAGGAGCATAAGAAGCGAGCGGTCGAGGCAATGGAAAGGTGCTATGGCAGGAATGACGTCCAAACGTTTCACCGAAAGGTAAAACAGCTATCCGGAGGATACAAGGTTCGGACCAAGGCCTGCCGGGACCAAAACGGACAACTCGTAGTAGAGTCGCAGTCTGTGCTAAGAATCTGGAAGGATCATTTCTGCAGACTCCTTAACGGCGACGACGGCCCAAATCCCGCTGTTAGGCAGAATGTTCCACTCAATCTGGACGATGATATACAAGCATTCCGTCCCCCCGACTTAGACGAGGTGAAGGTAGCAATATCCAAGCTGAAGTCGAACAAAGCTGCTGGAGCGGACGGACTGTCCGCAGAACTATTTAAAGCAGCCGGAGATAACCTGGTTGAGTGCATGCACCAGCTCATCTGTAAGATATGGTCGGCGGAAAGCATGCCCGATGAGTGGAATCTCAGCGTCGTTTGCCCGGTTCACAAAAAATAAAACCCCTTTGACTGCGCCAACTACAGAGGGATTAGTCTCCTGAACATCGCATACAAGATCCTCTCTGCCGTATTGTGTGAGCGTCTGAAACCGTTTGTCCATGACCTGATAGGTCCCTTTCAGTGTGGTTTCAGGCCAGGGAAGTCCACAATAGACCAGATCTTCACATTACCGCAGATCCTGGAAAAGACCCAAGAAATGCAAATTGACACTCACCACCATAAAGACGAGTTATACAGTGTCATGTCTAGTTTTGGCATTCCTACCAAACTCGTCAGATTGTGTAGGATGACGATGGAGAACTCTCGCTGCTCCGTCAAGGTCGGTAACGAACTCACCGGGACCTTCAATGTCAAAAAAGGTTTTAGACAAGGTTTTAGACAAGGCGACGCACTGTCACGTGACTTCTTTAACATCATTCTCGAGAAGATCGTGAGTAACTCACAAGTCAACACCAGAGGCACGAACTTCCAGAAGTCAGTTCAATTGCTAGCATACGCTGATGACATTGACGTGATTGGACGAACACAGCGAGCCGTCAATGAGGCGTTTGTTGACATTGAGGCGGAAGCGGCTAAAATGGGTCTGGCGGTAAATGAGGGCAAAACGAAGTACATGCTGTCATCAAGGAAGGACACACAACATCGACGTCTCGGACGGAGCGTCACACTAGGCAGCAGAAACTTCGAGGTAGTCAAGAATTTCGTCTACCTCGGCTCCGCGGTAAACAGGGACAGCAACATCAGTTCCGAAATCAGACGCAGAATCACTCTTGCCAATCGCTGTTTCTTTGGGCTCAAGAGGCAATTGAGTAATAAAGCCCTCTCTCGAAGGACTAAGCTCGCTTTATATAACAGCTCGATCATAATAATAATAATAATAATTGTTGGCGCTACAGTCCAAAGGGGGACCAGGGCCTAGCTTGCTCATCAACTACTCTCTCTCACGAGTAGAAGGGACTTACAGTTTTTTGCCGACTCCGAACGGCGAAATTTGAGAAGCTTTCTTAGACAGTTATTACTCTTTGAGTGTTGTCAGCAGCTCGAAAGAGGTGGTGCCGTGAAATATTAGAAAAATTGGTGTTGAACTGGGAGTCGAACCTAGACCTTTCGGCGTGTGAGCGTCGCACTCTACCCACTACGCCACGGCGACCACAGCTTAATCATCCCCATCCTACTATATGGCGCGGAATCTTGGACTCTAGCAAAGGCGGATGAGGAAGCCCTTAGTCTTTTCGAGAGAAAAGTTTTGCATACGATTTTTGGTCCTGTTTGCGTTGATGGCATCTGGAGGAGAAGATTTAATGACAAACTCTATGGGCTGTACAGCGATATGCGCCTGGTCAAGCGTCTACGGATACAACGCTTAAGATGGCTAGGCCATGTAGAGCGTATGGACACCACTGCTCCGGCCCGAAAAGTCTTTGAATCCGAGCCATTGGGGCAACGCAACAGAGGACTAGACTAAAGTGGCGCACTCAAGTGGAGAAGGTCCACCCCGGAAGAAGAAGAAGAAATTCATTCCTAACTAACAAAAAATTTTACGTCAGAATTAACAATTGTTACTCGAAATTGCATACGCTGGAGAACGACATACCTCAGGGGTCTCCCCTCTCACTTATGCTCTTCATTATAGCTTTCGATGACATAAGCTTATTAATTAACCGGCAAAAATATCTAGACCATTCTCTCTATGAAAATGATGTATTAATTTTAAATAAACAACAACCGCCATACCATCAAGCAGTCAGAAGGTGCCTCAACGCTTTCCCCACAACTCCAGTACTTAATATTCTCACCGAAGCTGGCCTGCCAACTGTAGAACAGCGAATAGATGAGCTTACTTTAAGACTCATTCCAAAACTAGTTTTCTCTCATAACTCCGTTATTGATAACGATGTCACCAATGCATTAAACCAGAGATCGGATAAAAAAATCACCTCAGTCATAACATCGACTCTAATAAAAGCCAAAACACTAAATATCCCCACAACTGGAGGATACAATTATAAAACAACAACCCGCTCGTGGATAACAATTCCTGATTCAATCATAATGGATCTTGCAAAATTCAAGAGAAATAACACCAACGCTCCTATCTACAGTGCCCTTTTCGCCGATACAAAAGCCAAATTGGACAGTGAAGGATGGAGTTTCCTCTACACGGATGGCTCTAAGACATCCGTTAACACATCTTCCGCAGTCACTGAAAAAAATGGCTCCATAGTTAGAATTGGTTTACTACCTGATGTCACGTTGATTTTCACTGCAGAAGCCTTTGGTATCCTTCAAGCCATTACAGTTGCCTCAAACAAAAAAGTCAAAACTATAATTTGCTCGGACAGTATGGCCGTGCTAAAGGCAATCTCAAATCCATGTAATAACCTAGAACTAATAACAATTATAAGGAGTCAACTGCAAAAATACCACAAAAAAGCCAAATTGATGTGAATCCCTGGCCACTCAGGAATACGCGAGAACGAGGAAGCAGATCAAGCAGAAAAATCTACTAACAAAACACCTGTATTTCATTTTAACATCTTTATGAAACAGGATTTAATCAACACTATTAAGAACTGTGTAATGCAAAACCATCTGAACGACTGGAGTATATACCATCATCACCACAAAGGAATAAACCCAAACAAAACACACACCAGATACCAAATTCTTCCAAAACGGAGCATAGCAACCTTCGTACGTCTAAGACTTGGTCACACGGCTGCTACTCATGAACACCTTCTAAACAAACTTCCGCCTCCTAACTGCCTCTCCTGCAACACCGTCCTCAACCTAGAACATCTAATAAAAAACTGTACAATTTCAAAAAACTTTCTAAAAGATGTCGATATATATGTAATTCTCAAAAATCCAAATATCAAAAACATACAATTTGTTAATAACTTCTTAGCTCATTTGAAACAAAAGATTTAATTCCTCCTTTTACACTACAGAGCAAATAGTCCTCGCTCCTAGGCTCTCAATTAATGTTATCAGTTTACTTTTAAGTTTGTGATAAGGTACAATAAAATAAAATAAAATAAAGTCCGAAAGCATATTTCTGTCAACCTGATATTCTCTTTGCAGCTCGAGTTATACTCTGCGTTTGGATTGGGCTTGATACTCTTCACTCTGTGAATAGCACACTCTGTGAGTAGCATTTTATACCCAACAAAATAATGTTTGTAATAGTATCAGCAGTATCATCCACGTCACTATCGAGGAAGCATAGTGACCAGTTAAAATCCCTAAAGAAGCTGTTAAGGCCGCTCCAGTTGGCCTTCTCAAAGAGTTATACCTATCATTTATTTTTTAACTGATAGGGGCAGGTACAGAAAATTGATTGATACGACACAGAGGTCTGCCGAGTCTAGAGGCGACAGTATGTGAACTGAATATTTCTCAGGATAAGACGTGAAATGCAATTCTAAGGATTGGTGGTATAGTCTGCAAAGTCAGGTATCCGTGTTGGTTTATTCACTCAACAAAGATCTGAATAAACCTCTCTTCGGAAAATACAATAAAACCGGATATACATTTGGAAAAAGGGTCTTCTTAGAAATATGTCGCTAATTATCTATCTATATATATATATATATATATAAATAAATATATTTATATATTTGTGTATATATATATATATATATATATATATCTATATATATATATATATATATATATATATATATATATATATATATATATAGGTCTGCCGAGTTTAGAGGCGACAGTATGTCAACTGAATATTTCTCAGGATAAGATGTGAAATGCAATTCTAAGGTATTGGTGGTATGATCTGCAAAGTCAGGTATCCGTGTTGGTTTATTCACACGCTTTTAATTACTCAACAAAGATATGAATATACCTCTCTTCGGGTGTTGTTTGGCCTGAATATCGAAGGTATGGAATCGACCGCAATAACGATTTCATGGCGAGGATACACGGATAGAATTCTCATCACAATTCGCATCAAACTCATTATAAGTTAAAATGCTACCCAGGTTTAGACTTCTATAAATAAAAAAGTAATCGATTAAAAGCACACGGACGAGGAGTTATAACCACACATTAAATCCCGGATTGGAACAGTGGCCATAGTTGAAGTTAGTAAGCAACATCACTACCCACGTAAGGAGCCTTTATTTTTTAATTTCTGGTATGAATATACTTTTGGAAAAAGGATCTTCTTAGAAATATGTTCCTAATTATCTAAGTCGTATAAATACAGCTATTTGTATGAACACATCTATATATAAATATATATATATATATATATATATATATATATATATATATATATATAAATATATATATATATATATATATATATATATTGGGTCTGCCAAAAAACCATAAAAAAAATTTTCGCTTACTCCAATGCGAATTTGTTGTTGGTAGTTGACGAAATCAGTGGGGATTAGACTTCGCCTCGGGGCGGAACTTCTCTGTAGCTAGCACGCGAACATTCATAAAGGAACCTGACGATCCCCTGAACAATCAACCGTCAATCAGATTAATCATGTTGCGATCGACGTCAAACTCTCCTCCAATATTCTCAGTGTACGAAACATCCGAGGTGCAAACATCGACTCAGATCATTTCTTTGTTGTAGCCTAGCTATAGAAGAAGACTAAAAACGTTGTTAAGAAGCCATCAAAGAAGCTGCCGCTGATGTACTGGTTTTCACGTCACCACCCAGAGGAAACTTATGGTTTGACGAAGAGTGCAGGCAAACGCATGCAGCCAAACGAGACGCCTATAATGCAACGCTGCATCGAACAACAAGAGCTGTCCGTCATCTCTACGAACAGAAAAGAAGGGAAGAGTCGCGGCGTCTTAGAAAAAAAAGAGCATGAAATGGGAAGGTGTTATGGCAGGAATGAAGTCCGAAAGTTTTACCGAAAGTTAAAGCAGCTGTCTGGAGTATACAAACCTCGGACCGAAATTAACCGAGATCAAAATGGACAACTTGTAGATTCACAATTTGAATCTGAAAGAATTCCGTCCTCCCGAATAAGACAGAGTCAATATAGCAATGTCGAAACTGAAGTCAAACAAAGCTGCTGTAGCGGACAAACAGCGAACAGCTGGAGTTGACTGGGTTGAGCGTATACACCACGTCCATCTGTGGGATATAGAGACGTGCTATACAGTGTCTTGTCTTCATTTGGCAATCCTACTAAACTCGTTATATTGTGTAGGATAACAATAGAGAACTCTGCTCCGTCAAGGTCGGTAACGAACTAATCGAGACCTTGAATGGCAAAAAATGTTTAAGATATCGATCAAAATATATACCAGGTATACCGGTATGAATAATTTTTTTTTTTAAATAAAACACTAATTATTAATGAAAGAAAGTAAAAAAATTGTATTCAAAGTATTGGCCATTGTTTTCTACACATTTTGACCATCTTTCTGGCAATTTTTTTTTCGACCTCCTCGTAGGAATCAAAGTGCTGCTCAGCCAATACGTGTCCCATCGATGAAAACAAATGGTAGTCGAAAGAGCCAAGTCTGATAAATACGGCGGGTGGGGTAGCTGCTCTCAGCCAATTGTTTTGATTGTATCCTGAACCGGTTTTGTTTTGTGTGCAGGTGCATTGTCATGGAACCAAATCACCTTGCCGTGTCTTCTGGCCCATTCTGGTCGTTTCTCGATCAATGCATGGTTCAAATTTATCATCTGTTGTCGGTAGCGATCAGTATTAACGGTTTCAGCAGGCTTAAGGAGCTCGTGGTACACCACACCTTTCTGGTCCCACCAAACACACACTATTGCCTTCTTGCCGAATCGATCTGGTTTTGCAGTCGACGTTGATGGTTGTCCCAGATTAACCCATGATTTGTTCCGTTTAGGATTCTTAAAATAAATCCATTTTTCATCGCCAGTAACAATCCGATGCAAAACCAATTTTCTTTCGTGTCTTTGAAGCAAAATTTTTTGTTTTTTCGGTTTTCCATCTGTCTTTGAAGCAAAATTTTTTGTTTTTTCGGTTTTCCATCTGTCTTTCATTCAATTCATGTGGCACCCATTTTCAACACTTTTGGATCTTCCCTATAGCTTTTGAACGGTCATAAATTGTTTGTTGTGTAACATTTAACATTGCTGCCATTTGCTTTTGACTCAAAGTGTCATCTCCATCCAATATCGCAATTCGGCGTCTTCAAACTTTTTTGGTGGTCTTCCACGTTCTTCATTTCTCACATCAAAATCATTATTTCTGAACCGTTGAAACCATCTTTTGCATGTTGCTTCTGATAGAGCATGATCACCATATGCCTCGACAAGCATTCGATGCGACACTGCAGTACTTTTCTTCAAATGAAAACAAAAAATTAATGCTTTCCGCAAATCATCACTTTCTGGTACAAAATTCGACATTTTTAACACGATGAAAATGTATGATGTTGTTGAAGGCAAAAAATGTAATCAGTAATTACAAGATGTTTTGTATATAATCCGCAGCTTACGGAAGTATGAATGTACATTTAATATTATTTTGAAAAATATTCCCTAAAATAAAACTTCATACATTTTATGAGCACCACTCATACAGCAGTATTGTGTGCGTACAATAATGACAAGAGATATGTTGCGTTCAGTAGCGCTCAAACTGTGCATAAAATAGACCGTAGATGAGACGATAGTGGCTGGGTTATGTGATGCAAACTATCGACGATATCGTTTTGGTTGATCATCGGGACGATAGTCGCTCGAAAAGTTAAGTGATTACAGCCCTGGACTTTCTGCGTGTGAGTATCGAACACTACCAACTATGCCTAGGTGGCCACAATTTTCAGTAAAAGAAAATATAATTCCGATTTCGTATTCAATTAATTTCATCGTAACAGCTTCCACACATTCAAGATGACCAAGGGTAAAATATACTGCAAGTATAACGAGTACAAGGAGAATAAAATATACTGCGAGTATATCAGCACGAGAGAGCAAGTACCATTAGAACTGTGATAACGATTTTCAAACAAATGAAATACTTATGCATACAACAACAAGGGGACGCGCAAACTTTATTTCAATTGAAACGGTCAACGACCTTTTTTTCGTATATTAAGTTGGCAAATATTCTTGCAGTACTCACTTGCATAATGATAGTAAGGTATTTATAATAAAACCAAATTCAAAATTCAACATTTTTAACACGGTGAAAAAATATGATGTTGTCTGTTCAATGACTTGATGTATACTAAATAAATTTCACAGATGTCATAGCAAACAAACAAAAAAAAAATAAGGGCTCATTCACAACAAATGTTCCCTATCGAAACATTTGTATCTTGACGCTTACTTCATACCGGTATATCTGGCAAAGCAAACAAAAAACATCATGACATCTTTACAAGCATTTTGCTACTTTAAAAATTGTTAGCACTAAAGACCAAGTACCAACCAAGTTTGGTTGAGTCAATTTGATAGGAACCTTCATTCTGCGTCATCATAATTTGTCAATCGAATGAAATGTGTTTCTCAAAACCGCTGCCAGCAGTCCTACACCCCAATTCTGCAGTCAAAGCGTATGAAGATGCTAAAGGAATTGCACGTCAAAAACACTGCACACATTGACGAAGAAGAAGAAGAATGCAAAATCCACCTTACCGTCAACTACAGCATGTCATCCCTTCTTTTTCAGTAAGATATTCCATCAAATCACCAGTGAACCTGGTGATTAAGGTGCTTTCGGGATTCAAGATGTTATATATGATTATATATGACAGTTACCGGCGTTTCCATGGACTTAGAAAAAACATAAGTGCTTAGGTGGTAAGATATGGGTGACCAAGATTCGCCCGTTTTCCTTTTACTCGAGAAGAGCCCTAAACAGTAGGACAGATGGAAAACTTCCGCAATGGTTTTGCACAAAGGAATACCTCTTCAGAACAACAAGGGATATACCAACCAGATTAGCGGATTTTAGTTAGATTTACTTTCTATAAAGAGCTGACAACTGAAAAGTAATTGTGAATGAGCGTTGAAATCAAAAACGATGACCAAAAGTTTTTGCTACGTTTGGTACAGTTTAGCACTTTTTGCCTCAACTTGCACTGCGGTCATTTCAAACCCGTTTGAACTTCGAACGTTTCCTCAGAAGGGTTAGCTTTTAAAATCCGAAAGCATATTTCTGTCAACCTGATACCCTCTTTGCAACTCGAGTTACAGCCTGCGTAATGTGTTTGTAATAGTATCAGCAGTGTCATCCACGTCACTATCGAGGAAGCATAGTGACCAGTTAAAATCCCTTAAGAAGCTGTTAATGTTGGAGTTGGCCTTCTCAAAGAAGGCAAGGGGCAAGTACAAAAAATTTATTGATACGACAGAGGTCTGCCGAGTCTAGAGGCGACAGTATGCCAACTGAATATTTCTCAGGATGAGACGTGATATGCAATTCTAAGGTATTGGTGGTATGATCTGCAAAGTCAGGTATCCGTGTTAATTTAGCGCCAAGAGAATTGGCTTGTAGTGGGAGAGGTAAGCGTACACATCAAAGAGATCCGCTCTTAGGCCATGAAAGTTGCTTACACCTACCTGCAGTTGTCTTCTCATACCTGCCTCAGCCATCCGGTAACCAATTCCGACTATGCAATTGGTGAAAATCATCTTAAGATAGCGTCTAGAAATGCTGTAAATTTAATTTTTGTCTTACTCATATCACAGCACGAATACATTGTTCCCGTAAATGGAATGATCAAAATGGTTGCACGATTATGAACAAGTCTACCGAAAGTGAAAAGTCTTGAGGTATGCCGTTAAAGACAGGAAAAGTTAAAGAAAAACTGCTCTTGATTCTGACGCAAACTCTCCGGTGGTAAAGAAAGGAACGGATGTAGTTTTAGATTTTTAGGTCATTCTATTCTATTCTGTCAATTGCTTCTTTTAATTCAAAGAAGAGAATAATTACATTGTTTGGGGCAGAGAGTGCCTTAGTTATGAAAAACAACAGCGTTCCAAGTAAGCCAACGGGTGATATGCCATAGTTTTTATGGAGCCGACTTGTGGGGAGGGCATTAAAGTCGTCCAAAGCAGTTAATTTTTATTTCGTGTCCGGGATTTAAATGAAAACGTGTCGACGTCTGTTCTCGGGTTTTATGAAGAAAGGCCATATCGGGTGGAAACGATTTTCTTACGTTTCATAAGTGTGAACCCGGGTTTACACACAACTAACCAACAGCTGGAGAGTAAGCTAGAGGAAAATACTACTGGACTCAAGCGCACTAAATAAAAAATTCCAATTGTCAAAACGTCACCAGGTTGTGTGCTCTATGAGAGCATGACGTAAACTCTTGAATTTTATTCTGTTAGTTGTTTATTATTTATTATATTTTATACACAATTTAACTATCTATTTTGTACACAATTTATCCTGTGTATGTGACTCATTAAGTTACTTGTTCTACAGTAAGTCCATTTGCATGCTTGATTCTTTTTTGGAAGAGTAATAAATGTTATTTTTACTAATTACCACATCCGGAATTTATCCTTGAGTAAGTTATCGTTAAGGTAGTTTAGAATGTAATCTTCACCCTCATCATTATGATTATAATAATACATAAACCAGAGTCCACAATGGAATCATGTTCTAACTTCTTTATCAACTACTTATATTATGTATACTATACATTTACATGTGACATTTTTTATGCGCAACACATTTGATGCGTTTCTGCCGGCAAAATGATGAAAATTAAGAAGTAAGTACAATAATCACAAATTTGCATTTTTTAAGTGATACTTAAATAAAATAGGCAAACAAATCGTCAGTAATTTCGAATGTTGGTCGAATTAATGAAGGAAAATCCGGATATAGCAAAAAATTTAACAAATTTTAACGTCTAAAAGTTCTGGCTAAATCTGCAGCAAGAGCTAAACAGTTTGTGGCTCTTTACAAAAGAAATATCTGAGTGGAAAAAGGTAAATTTAAACATATATGTTCTGCTTTCCTATGGATGATAATTTTTTATATTTTTACTTTAGGTTAGGTCGGACCAGGTCTGGAGGAGAAAATGTGTGCCGCCAATGCACATAACTACTCCCGGTATTCTCGATTTTTTGTACAAAAAACCGCTTAGCCTCACGCTTTTCTTCTTAGGACATCGCTAACGTAATCCACTTTGGGCACAGAGTTTCTTCCAGAATATTAAAGAACCCGGGAGGACACCAGAAATAGTTGATTGAGCCATTCCTACATTAAAATCCTGTCCAGTGCCATTTTGGTATCCACCCTCTGCTAAAAATCTCAGGCATGCTGCTAATTTGACCTCAGGGACCAGTGACGATGATCTGACAACAGGTGGTAATTTTGCCTTCAACACGTCCAATATGTACTGAAAACCAGCTCTATTCGGTCTGAACTCTTTGATAAACCTCTTATTATAAATATTAACTTGAAGTTGAGTAAGGAAATTGTTCTTAACTTACGGAGCATCGGGTAGCGAAAAGATATCACTTGCCATGTCCAGAACTTTAATTTAATATTACATATTCATAATAACAGATAATTCATGTGTTAAAGATTTAGGAATCTAAGTATAATGTTACATTATAGTAACATTATATAAGAGCGTACTTTACAAAAGAAATTTATTTTGTACAAGGGAAAATTGCAAGCGAAAACTTTTACGTGATTGATACTTATAATTTTAGTCTTTAAATATTTTATTTAATTATTCTCCATTATTTGATTACTTATTTTCCTCTTGTTGTGGCGCTACACTCCGGGTGGACCCGGGATTCAACCAACAGATCTCTCAGATTCGAAGACTTTTCGGAATTCAGCACTGTTATCCATAGGCCTAGTCATCTAAAGAGTTGTATCCCAAGACGCTTAACCAGGCGCATGCCGTTGTATAGCCCATAGAGTTCGTCGTTATATCTTCTCCTTAGATGTCTTCAACGCAAACAGGACCAAAAATTCGCACGCAAAACTTTTCTCTTGATTAGACTAAGGGCGTCCTCATCCGCTTTTAGTAACGTCCAGGTTTCCGCGCCATAGAGTAGGACTGGGATGATCAAGCTGTTACGTAGGGCGATCTTAGTGCTTCGAGGAAGGGCTTTATTACTCAATTGCCTCTTGAGCCCAAAGAAAGTTAGTATGCCAAAACTAGACATGGCTCTGTATAGCTCGTTTCTATGCACTTTGTCATATGGGGCCTTAAAATCGACGAATATGTGGTGAGTGTCATTCTGTACTTCTTCGATCCTTTTCGGATCTGGACTATCGTGTTCTCTAGCTGCAAATAATTCTGCGAGCAGTTCGTCCGCTCCAGCAGCATTGTTTGATTTCAGTTCCGATATTGCTGTTTTCACTTTGTCTAATTCGCGGGAGCGGAATTCTGTTCTATCAACATCCAAATTGAGTAGAACAAAGCGGAATTCGGGCCGTCATCGCCATTCAGGACTCTCCCACAAGTTGTCCGTTTTGTCCCGGCAGGCTTTGGTCGGAAGTTTGTATCCTCCGGATAGCTGTTTCACCTTTCGGTAAAACTTTCGGGCTTCAGTCCTGCCATAACACCTTTCCAATATCTTTGATAGCGCGCTTCTTATACTCTTCCGTTTTTCTTCTGAGAAGCAGCTGCTTTTTCTTTCTCTGTTCATAAAGCTCACGAACAGCCTCGTTGTGCGATGTCTTATATGCGTCTTGTTTGACTGCATGTGCTTGCTTGCCTTCGTCGTCAAACCATGGGTTCTTTCTGGTCAGTGACTTGAAACCCAGCACATCAGTGGCAGCTTCTTTGGTGGCTTCTTAACAACGTTTCCAATCTTCTTCTATAGTAAGTGCAGACAGTGCGAACTCTGTCCGAGTTTCAGGGAAACTTGGTCGGCAAAGTTCCCAGCGGTCAATTGCGATTATAGCTTTCCGACGTCAAACCGCGTTAGACTATCTCGACTCCGTTGCTCATTCGATATCCGGATTCTTACCTTAGCTACAAGGTAATGATCCGAGTCTATGTTTGCACCTGTTAAAGTTCGGACATCGAGATAACTGGAGGAGTGTCTACGTTATTGATCTGATTGAATATGGATTGATGAGGGGATCGCAAGGTTCCTTTGTGAATGTTCAAGTATATGAACCACAGAGAGGCGAAATCCAGCAGCCTGAGCCCCTTTCCGGATGTGTTGTCGTGTAGGCTGTCGTTACCGATGTCCTCCTTTCCCGGCTGAGCGTTGAAGTCTCCTAGAACGATCTTGGTGTCATAGCTGAGGCATCGATCGTATGTTCTTTCTAGGAGATCATAGAAGTCATCCTTGATGTTGTCATCCTTCTTCTCTGTCGGGGCGTGAGCGCATATTAGGCTGATGTTCCCGAATTTAGCCTTGATGCGGATTGTCATGAGGCGTTCGCTGACGGGGTCGTAGCTCAAAACTTTTTGCCTAAGTCTGCCTCGAATAACAAATCCGCATCCGAATACGCCCTGCCTTCTCTCTCTATAGCACATAGATGACAGTTCTTCATCGGTTTTTTGCCGAGCCGATCCCATTGCAAGTCCGGGATGACGGTGTCTACTTGGCAGCAGTCCACGGCCTCCGCAAGTTGTCCGGCTGCACGTGGACTGTTAAAGTACCTCACATTCCACGTAAGAAATCAAAAATCGTTGCCCTTAAAACGTTTGCATGGGTCGTTACCAGTTGATCTGTCCCTATCAGTGGTTATGTGGTGAGGAAGTTGCCCCCACGCAGAACCAACACACTGGTAAGCCAGGCCCACTATTTTATCATTAAACAAAAGGGTTCGCTGGCTCAATAGTTTTTTATTATTTTTTCTTTTTAGTTTTGTGAGCTGGCCCTCGTGACTCCACTTGCACGTCTTTGCAAGAAGAAGTTAGCGGGGCATGATTCCGATACTTGTGGCACATTTTGCATTCGTGATGCAGTATTGAAAGCTGAGTTTTGCTATCGGTTTTGTTTAGGCGGTATTTTAGATTAAAAACTGATAAAAGTTCATACATAAAAAATATGTCGATTCATAGAAATTCAGATTCCTGCACATTTTTTTTATTTATTTGTATTGCATATATTTTGGCGCAGGAATAATATTCAAGTAGTTAATAATTTTTACATGGTTTGTGTATTCGCATACCCTTGCAAATACGCATATCCAAATGCACACCTGGATTACGAACTTTATAAAATTTTTCATTTCTCTGCTTATATTTCTAAGGTAATTTGGTAGAATTATTTCGTTTATGAAAACTTCTGCCATTTATAATGTCCCCTTGCGCGCAATGCAGGGAATTAGGTTTACAAAGACTGTTCCCATATCTCAAAACGATTAGATATAATAATAATTGCATGGCGCGACAGTCTACATGGGACCAGGGCCTAGCTTCCTCATCACCTACTCGTGTTGTGCGTGTTACTGTTTTCTCACGAGTAGAAGGAACCTACAGTTTTTTGAACTTTGAAGAGCTTTCTTAGACAGAAATTCATTTTTGAGATTTGTCAGCAGCTCAAAGGAGGTGGTGCTGGAAAATTTCGAGGTGTTCAGCCGGGAATCGAACCAGGACCTTCGGCGTGTGAGCGTCTCACTCTACCCAATACGCCACAGCGGCCACGATTAGATATGTAACCATTTAATTCTTACACGAAAAATACGGTTCGTTGTATTAACATTCAGTTGTTAAAAATTTTAAAGGCAAATTTAAATTCTTTTGGAAACAAAAAAAATAGTCGATTGAATGTAAATATCTTTCAGTATAGTTTTATCTCATCAACTAACTCAAATAGCGGGGTCTAGCATGTTCAGAAGGCCACTGATATGATTTGAGGTGTTATTCCTTGAAATTTTGTAATACATTTATATTATAGCTTAAAATTTTATTGAAATTTTAAAATTTTATTGAAAAAGTGTTAGGTAAATATCTGTCGTTTGAAATAATAATTAATGCTGATTTATTAAAATCAAACATTTTGAAAAAATGTGCAGGAACTGTAGAACAATTTACAATGTGGTAAATCGTGCTGAAAACGAAAGAAGATTGGACCTATAGCGCGGCGTTGGCGAAGTCGTAACATTATTCCCACAGTTAAATTCGGAAAAATATCGACTGTGGTTTAGCAGTGCATATCAAGCAAAGGAGTAGGGGAATTAGGAAAAACAATGCAATGCATTTATACATATAGACAGTGCAAACAATTTGTATTTATTAAAGAGAAGAGACCACAATCAAATTTTACCAGGGCAACGATCCGAAACATAAGTCCCAAATGTTGCAGTTGTGGTTGCTTTAAAATTGTGACAAAGTCATTGATACACCTTCTTAAAGTCTGGACCCCAACCCTACTGAAAATTTGTGATTCAATCTGAAAAGAAATGTCGCCAAAAGATATAAATACCAACCCTTACGATAAACAGAAATGGATTTATTCCATGAAAAACCGACTATAGTGAGTGATGAACTCAAAGGGAACTCAAGAAACTAAAATTATTAGTGACTCATTCCCACTAATTTTAATTATTATTACAGTATTACATTACAATAATTCCCGGGGCTAACCAATAAAAACACATTTTCAAGACAAAATTCGTCTTTGTTCGTACAATTTTGCCATGGTAGCTAACGACTTGTGTCAGGGTACATTGTTTGGTGAAAGAGAATTTTTTCCTATTTCATATTTCACTGTTTTTTTTTTTTTTTTTGTAGTATTCGCCTTTTTCAAGACAGTCTAAAAATAAATTTCCATGCGCACCCAAAATTACGCCATAACCTTGCCAGCCGACCTTTTTGTTTTTGGACGCTTTGGGCGTGGTTCACCGGCTTCTGTCCACTCCGCTGACTGTCGATTCGATTCTGGAGCGAAGTGGTAAGTCCATGTTTCATCCATTGCGATATATGTACGCTAAAAGTCATGTTTATTCTAGCTATACACAGCTCTCAGAATCATATGTGAACAAACGCGGCACCTATTTTGAAAACAGCTTTCTCATGGACAAAGCATGCACATGCAAAATAGTGTACATATTGCCTTGTGATATCTTTGAAGTGTCAGTTATCTCACGAAATTTTATTTTGCGGTTTTCCAAAACGATTTTGTGTACTTATTTGACTTTTTCCGGTGTAACCACCTCTTTTGGCCTTCCAGAGCGTTGAAAGTCAGCATACCACCGACAAATAGTTGTTTTGATGATGATGATTCCCTTGCACGGTATTTTTTCCCATCAAAAGGCAGTTTTTAATCAACACACAAAATTCTGTTTCCATTGTTTTAAAAATCACAAAACTAGAGTCACTTGAAGCACTGTAACTTGAAGCCTTATAATCAGATTATCATGAAAATTTGTCACGTATCATTTGAATGTTTGTACTTCCTTTTTTGTAAGTGAAAAATTCAAGTTTGTCAAGAAATTCAAGTTTCTGAATATTTTTTATCTATAAACTATGCCCATTAGACAACGCAGAACAATATTTGGTATCCCATTAGGGTTTTTACTTCATCTCCTAAGTAAATTGATAGAATAATTAATGTCAGGTCGAGTTACCAGAGCAGCAAATTGTAAGCTGCCAACTGCCTCTCTGTTTGGGGTATTCCTCATCTCGTATCGTTCTTCATGGGTTATGGGACACATTTCTTTATTTAACTTTTAATTCAACGCACATGTGTGAGAGTTGGGTTCGCAAGTCTCATCCCAAACCGCTTAATGATTTCGCTGATATACTGCGACGGACGAATTGTTATAGAGCCATTTGATGTGCTACGTTACTGACCCTAGTTCCAAGAATTGATGACGTTTCTCCGAGATTTTTCATTTTGAAATGCTTGTTCAGCTCCAATTTCAATCGTTTTTCTAACTCGGAGTTGTTTGACAAAATCAAGAGATCGTCGAAATATACCGCAGCTAAATATAAATAAAATATGCATTGGTCAACTTTTGAATGCTCAAGTCCGAACTTCAACAAAACTTCAGATAGTGCAACATTTCACAATAGGCTTAATTGTTTCAAGCAGTAATTTGACTTCAAGCCAGTCGCCAAATCCAATTGTGAAGCTGTAAAATCAAATTGTACTGCCATTGCCAGCAAGAATCTGATTGATGTTTACGGGACTACAGGTGAAAAAGTTTCGTTGTAGTCAACGCCAGCGAATCGAAAAAACATTTTGCTACAAGTCTAGCTTTGTACCTGGCATCATGTCCATCGTTGTTGCGTTTGGTTTTAAACACTCATTTACATTTAATATGTTTCTTACTTGCTATTTCCCAAGTTTGATTTTCGACAAGCGAGTCCATCTCTTTACGCATTGACCTTTTCCAATGTTCATTGTCCTTGGTCGAGAAAACTTGCTCAATGGTTGTTGGATCACTTTCACTTATAGCAACAAAGGCACAATTCGTCTTTGGCTTTCCTGTATTTCGATTAGATGGCTGTCGCTGGATAATTTCTTCATTCAGAGTCCTTCGTTCATCGGGAGTCAGTGTTTTTCTGGATCAAGTATGCTGTCGTCATCAATAAAGAGTCTTTAATTTTGATGACTTGGTCATTGGTTGTCTCACAAGGCTGTTCTTCTGATTGTTTTCCAACAGTTTGAAATATGGCAGTGCTTGAAGAATCACCCAGTTCATCATCCTCCCTTGATTCGAAATCATTGCTTCCACTTTCCATGGGACGATACGACACATTGTTTAGTTGTATTTAATCCGAAATTAATTTCCTTTTCAACGGTTTCACTTTCGAGGAATGTCACATCTCAAAACGATGACTATTTTTTTAATGATTTGTCATACAATCTGTACACCTTTTGATCACTCGCATATCCAATGAAAATATATTATGACATTTGGTGTATGTGAAAAACTGTTTAGTCTTTGGACTGTTTGATTTTCTGCGATTTGCACAAATTTAGCAAAACAATTGAACACTTGCTTTTTACTTTTTAATACATAGGCAAACACTTTTTTTGTGAAGTCGTCTTGACAAAGTAGCAACAACCAACTATGGAACGCACATTTACTTCACAAACGTCTGAGTAGTCGGAAAGGGTAGGCGATACTGTTTACCTTTAATACAATCACATTGATTTAAATGTGAATATTACTCAGAAACTTCATATTTCCAAAACTTACGAAACGTATGACGATCCCATAAATGTAGTTCACTATCGCAATTTGTTTTTGAAATTTTCACGTTTTCTACCAAAAACGATTCATTTTGAGTTGGCACATCAAGTTTAAACATATTGTCATTTCATTTTGTTATTCATTACTTTACAACCACAATTATTGAACACCATTTCATTTACATTTGTGGCCGCCGGGGCGTAGTGGGTAGAGTGCGACGGTCACACGCCGAAAGGTCTAGTTTCGATTCCCGGTTGAACACCTGGAATTTTTCACGTCATCAACTCTTTCGAGCTGCTGACAACACTTAAAGAGTAATACTTGTCTAAGAAAGTGTCTGAAACTTCGCCGTTCGGAATCAGTAAAAAACTGTTGGTTCCTTCTACTTGTGAGAGAACAGTAGCCCGCACAACACGAGTAGTTGATGAGCAAGTTAGGCCCTGGTCTCCCTGTGGACTGTCGCGCCAACAATTATTATAATTACTATTAATGTTAATTTGTTTAAGCTTGATTATTTTATTTTTCAGTGACGAAAGTGTGACATTAGGTGAAATAAATGTTTCATCAAAGAGCTTATGTTTATGTTTTGGTTGTGCGTCAGTAGGAGGTAATCGAGAAGGGATAACATTTTGCTTATTCACGTCCGTTGTAGCACTGCTTTGGGCCGACGTTAACAATCGATCCGCGGAAAGTGGACTTAGGTCGCTTCTGATTGATTAACGCCGCTTACTAGTACAACAGTCACAACGATAACATTGTTTTGCTTTGTCAAGAAATTCAATGTGAATTTTTTTTTTAAATTACGCACTTTCCATGATATCAAAACGAATTTTTCACGGCACCACCTCTTTCGAGCTGCTGACAACACTCAAAGGTAATAACTGTCTAAGAAAAAGCTTCTTAAACTTCGCCGTTCGGAGTCGGCGAAAAACTGTAGGTCCCTTCTACTCGTTAGAGAACAGTAGCGCGCACAACACGAGTAGTTGATGAGCAAGCTACGTCCTAATTATTATTTCATTTACTTCTTTAACAATATGACTCACTGAGAGCAAATTCGCACAAATTTCCGGTATGTGTTGAACGCCACCGAGCGTAGTGACTGTTTTATACGATTTTCTGATCAATGTCACCAGGTTTTTCTACTAACAATTTCTTGCTGGTGGCGTTTCCTTTTTCCCGTATTGTATTTTGTATTGTATTTTATTTGTCTCATATCCTCATATCTTACAAGTTCATTACAATAAAGGGCGAATTCATATATATTATATGAAGAAGATCCTATGACACATCATATATGAAGAAGAAGAAAAAAAAAATAAATAGTAAATGCAAACTTAAAAATAAAAAGGAACAAGATCAGTCTTATATCAAGCTACCGGGTCTAAAAGATTTTCTATCTGTACATGATCAAATTTAAATAGCCAAGATTTTATATTTTTCAGACAGATACTTAGGAATCTCACAGACTTTATGGAGGTAGGATGTTTGTTGAATAATCTGTATGACAGTATAAAATAGGAATTACGATAACATGTGCGAAATAAAGAGTATTGGCGACATAACTTAGAACATATCTATTTGATATTCTGCTATCAAGATCCACATCTCAGAAAAAAGACTTTCAGAACCTTGAAATAAAACAGGTGTCTCAAGGGGAGAACAATTAATTGTTTAAACAAGGCATAGACAAGACATAAACAAACAAAACATAGAACGGTGTAAGCGGTTTTTGCACACTTTTCTCTTAACACGTTTTTGGAGAATAAGTTATTTTCTAATCTTGTTCTGGTAGGCCCCACCCTAACAGCAGATTCCATACTGCAATTTCGATTGAAAAATACCGAAATAGATCATTTTTAAGATATGCTTCGAGCACGTGGGTTTTAAATAGTAAAAGATACGTAGGGTATGTTCTTTCCAGTTCATATTATTATCTATAATGAGGCCAAGATACTTAAATTGTTCAACAACTTCAATTTTGAAGCAATCGCCAGCACAGGGCATACTTTCATTGAATAAACTACCGTGCAGGCATTGACAAGCCTTATTCATTGTTCTGAATCTTGGACAATTGTTTGAATGAAAGAATATGTCAACGTCCGGTGATAATCTTTCTGAATAGCTAGGAAACAATTTTGTTTTATTGCTTACTTGCACCCTATGCTTAGTGAACCAGCTACGTAAAGCATCTAAATCATGATTAATTTCAAAAATAAGACTTAAAGGACTATTGGATGCATACGCAATGCCCAAATCGTCTGCAAATGCAGTGAATTTGGCGATGGTTTTATGACTGAAAATATAATTCATGTACACAAGGAATAGAATAGGCCCGAGGACAGATCCTTGGGGCACTCCAAGATACATTTTGCATGTAGTGCCAGTTACGGCACCTATTTTCACTTTTTGCAACCGATCAGTGAGGTAAGATTGAAACCAATTAAACATAAAACCTCTAAGCCCAGCTTTGAAAAATTTTTGTAAGAGAATGTTGTGAGCAACCGTATCAAATGCTTTTTTAATATCAATCAAGAGATTTGCACAGTAATTTTATCATCTAATCCTTTATAGGTTGAGTAGCAAAACTCTAGCAATGCATCTTCAGTTGATAAATCTTTTCTAAAACCAAACTTTTCACGACTAAAAAAATTGTAACTATTCAAAAAGTTTAAAACACTTTTTTTAATTGACTTTTCAAAAACTTTAGAAATAGATGGCAAGAGAGATATTGGTCTATAATTATTTTTATCATTAGGATCTCCTTTTTTATAAAGAGGAACTAGTGCTAAACAGTCGACGTCGGTACGGGCGCGTCCAGCACAATATTCTCAGATATTTAATTACATTTTTAGATTCTCTTAAACTTTATTTTTCATTGTTGTATCAATATTTGTCATGTGTGCCGTGGCTCAGCTATCAAAGTTCCAATCAGTTGACGATGATTTCGAACTCTAAAAGAACTAGAGTACTGTTTTTTTTCCTTTTTTAATCTTGGGTATTAACTTTTAAAATGTGTTTCACCGCATTCAAATCATTTTAGTTTTGTCTCTTTGTTTTTTTTTGTAAGACTTTTTTCTCGCTGAGCGTGTCGCTTGAATATCACTTTTATCGAACTCAACTTCTTCGTCAATTTTGAATCCAACTGATCTGATTTTTTAATATAGCGATTACTGCAGTGAAATCCACTGTTTGGGCTGTGTTACCTTTGTCTTCAAACGCTAATAACAATGAACCCATCCATCTTTTACTGTTTCACAATTTTCAAAATTAGTGTATACACTTGAACCGACTAGCAAAGTTAATTCAGCCAATGCTTTTCCATCTTTAACCAAATTCTCTGTTGATGCTAACTTGGCGACTGATACTTCACAAAAATTCCATAATCCTTTTGTAATTGAATGCGCTCTGACACCGACCTATAGTGGTATGTCCGAATTGAAAATTAGGTATTATATTATTTGTCAGATAAAATTATATCTACTTTTTTTATAATTAATTAATTAATTAATTTTTCAAATAACTTCCTAATGGAGCTTAGCAAACTCATTGACCTACAACTTTAGGTTTACCAGGCTAGGTACAACTAACGCCGTTTTCCATTTTACGGGCAAGTAACACAGTTTAAGGCATACGTTAAAAATAAAAGTTAAATAATGAACATTCAGTTCATTTCATCGAAAGCACTGCAAAGATCAGCAGGAAGAGAACGCTTGCTTCCAAGTGGAGGGCTGTACTCTGGAAAATGGAATCTTTCTGGTGAAGTGCTCCACACAGCAGTGTTTTGAGTGACTGAGCACTTCCGTGCCTTCTGGGAACAACAAGCTTTGAGGTTCTCAAGCCCTGGTTCCGCTTCATTTGCACGGAACGCGAATAAGGAGCGCTTCCCATGGTAACTATAAATGCCATTATTTATCCAGATCAACCTTCATAATTCAAAGGATGCTACAGCAATCCTATGTAGCAGACTTGTCATGATGAAGACAAAACCGCACATAGTATCGAGTGCCGTGTCATCCTCCGACGCATGCAGACGTGTCGTCGCTGCATGCACTTAACAAATAACAAAAAAAAAAAAAATTCCCTCGCGTCGTTCCTAACAACAGTTAACGCGGTCCGCCCAACACCTCCGCGAGTGGAAAAAAGAAAAAAAATTCTTAAAAAAAAAAAGTGCAGTGAAGTGTTTCGGTAGAGCGCACGCGGTCTGCTCCCCCCTCTCCCACTCCTTCACAAGACACTGTTGGGCATTCTCGGTCGCAACTCCCGTTTGATCTACCAGACGGGCTGGGGCGATATCCGAGTCTGCCTAAAATCTGACATAGCGGATGCGGAAGCGTGAATTTTTGTTAATGGACCAATTCAAGTCAATGTACGGGCATAACACCTACGTTGATTTGTTTTGCGAAGCCAATCGCAGAATTTACACTTCTGAACTCTGCATACTTTCACCAACTGCATTGTCGGAGTTGGTTTTCAGATGCCTACGACTGACAGGAGGCGGCAATTTCGTGTTGATGTGAGCAACATTCGCGGACTGAGAAATAATCTCTTTACCGTTTACGTCCACCTCTCTCGTCACAAACCAGCTGTCTTGGCGCTGAGCGAAACACAGGTGGGTGAGAATACCGATTTAGCGGATTTGAACCTGCCTGGATATAGCTTGGTGCCCTTATGCTTTTTACTCCGCGGTCTCGCCATTTATATGCGTAGTGATGTTGCTTACCAAATTCAACCACAATATGGCCACTGTTCCAATCCGGAATTTAATTTTTTGTGGTTAAAACTCTTTGCCCGTAAGCATTTAATCCACTACTGCTTTATTTATAGAAGTCCAAACCTGAACAGCAACTCAAATTATAACGAGTTTGATGCGCTGTCCGACTCCATCACAAGAATTGTATCCCTGTATCCTCGCACTGAAATCGCTATTGCGGGCGATTTCAATGTACAAAATTCTACTTGGCTTCGACATTCAGGCCAGACAACATCCGAAGGAATGTATGTTGAAATCTTCGCTGAGGTAAATAATTTAACCCAGCTTCTGAATGAGCCAACACGAATACCTGACATTGCAGATCATACCGCAAACACCCTGGATCTGTTTCTCACCTCTCATCCGGAAAAATATTCAATTGATATATTGTCGCCTCTAGGCTCGTCCGACCACTGTGTCGTGTCAGCCAAATTCTCGTACTCCTCTCACACAGTTAGAGAACAAATTCGGAAAAGAACAGTATGGCTCTACGAGAAAGCCAACTGGAGCGAACTTAACAACTTCTTTAGGAATTTTAACTGGTCACTATGCTTCCTCGATAGTGACGTGGATGCCGCTACTGATGCGATCACAAACATTATTTCGCTGGGCATGAGGTCCTTCATTCCTCACAGAGTGAAGAGCATCAAGCCTAAGGCAAACGCGTGGTACGACTTGAGCTGCAAAGAGGCTATCAGGATGAGAGAGTTGAGTTTCCGGGATTATAAAGCCAACCCTTCGGAGGAAGCCCGGAATAAGTTCAAACGGATCCGAAATGACTGTAATGCATTAAAAAGGCGTGTTAAATTCTCCTTTGACCAAGAGTTGAGGCAAAAAGTTCTACACTGCCCCAAGGGTAGCAGAAGCGTTTGGTCTTTCGTTAAAAACATAAGGAATTCAGCCTCGTCTTCGATCCCAACGCTCATTTGCAATGACATTCCAGCTGTTAGCTCTTTAGACAAAGCCAATCTGCTTGCTGCACACTTTGCAGCTAGCTCAACGCTGCCAGATAGCACTTTGTCCCCGCCTGTACATGAGAGCGTAAATTACTCCATGGGGCAAATCCATTTTCGCACTCGTACAGTAGCAAGAGTATTTAAAGATCTAAACATACACAAATCCGCTAGCCCCTGTTCTTCTGAACAGGTGTTCTTCTACGCTGGCAAACCCACTGCGTAAGCTTTTCCATCTGTCCTACTCTTCAGGGCTCTTTCCGAGTAAGTGGAAAACTGCATTTGTCCAGCCCGTCCCTAAAAAGGGCGAATGTTCGTCACCCACCTCCTACCGACCCATAGCACTATCGTCCCTTCTCTCCAAGGTCATGGAAACGATGATAAACCGTCAGCTTATGAAATATCTTGAGTCCCGGAAGCTTCTTAATGACCGGCATTACGGCTTCCGAAGCAACCGTTCCACTGTTGATCTGATGGCATATCTCACTGAAAAGTGGAACCAATCTTTGCACAATGCAGGAGAAAGCAAGATTGTTGCGCTTGATATTTCAAAGGCATTTGACAGGGTCTGGCACCAGGCTCTCTTGTCGAAAATGCGTGCTTTTGGGATCGATGAGTCTCTTCTTCAATGGATTAGAAATTACCTTTCGAATCGTTCAAAACAAGTCGTTTTGGATGGATTCAAGTCCGATATTCACCATATTAATGCTGGTGTTCCCCAGGGCTCTGTTTTGTCTCCGACACTCTTCCTCATTTTTTATAAATGATCTTTTATCTGCTACTTCTAATCCTATTCATTCCTTCGCTGCTGACAGTACCCTAAGCTTTTCATATTCGTTCCTTGGCTCACGTCCCTCCACTTCGGCCATAGACTCGGAACGGCAGCGTATGTTAAGCACATTAAATTCCGACCTTGACTGCATAATCGATTGAGGAAATAAGAAAAGAGTGGAATTTAATGCTTCCAAAACCCAGTGCTGTCTACTGTCGTTAAAGCGATCACAAAATAATCAGCCGTTATCCATGAACGACACTTGCGTTGTTGAAACCGAAAGACTTTCCATCCTCGGCATGTGTATCAACCCAACAATTAGTTGGAACGATCACATATTTGAGGTTGCCAAAAATGCTGCGAAATGTCTAGGCTTCCTTAAACGATGCAAGAAGTACTTCACCCCCTCTGATCTGGTTACAATATACAAGGTCTACATACGCTCCGATTTGGTCAGGTGCTTTTAAGACCTGCACCTGCTGGATAGAATTCAAAAGCGAGCGATAAAACTTATAGGTGACAGTAATATTGCGAAGTCGATTGACTCGTTAGAACACCGACGTAATGTCGCGTCGTTGTCACTCTTTTATCGCTATTTTAACAAGAAATGCTCAGATGAATTAGCCAGTTGCATTCCTCCCCTTCAAGAATTCACCCGCAATACACGCCTCGCTAGGAATGCCCACCAATTCACCCTCAAGCCCTCAAACTTCTCAGCATTATTATCACCAATAAGTTTTGTCGCTCGCTGTTGGATTCTACCTTATAGTTGCAGAGAGGTCTTAGGAGCACCGGACCAGATAGAAGTATTGTACTCAAACTTTGGGCGGCTGTACGCCTTATATATTGTTGCCTGTTCAGAACGGGTGAAATATTTCTTGCATCGCTTTAAGAAACCTAGACATTTTGCTGTATTTTTGGCGATCTCGAATATGTGATCGTTCCAACTTAGTATTGAGTTGATACACGTACCGAGGATGGAAAGTCGTTCAGTTTCAACAATGCAGGAGCCATTCACAGACAATGGCTGGTTGTTTTGAGAACCCTTGAGTGACAGTAAACAATAGTGAGTTTTGGAAGCATTAAATTTCACTCTATTCTTTTTACCCCAATCGATTATGCTGTCAAGATCGGAATTTAATGAGCTTAAAATACGCTGGCGTTCCAAGTCAATGGCCGAAGAGGAGGGACGAGAGCCGAGGAACGAATATGAAAAACTGAAGGTACTGTCATCAGCGAGTGAATTGGAAAAGTGTCGGAGACAAAACGGAGCCCTGGAGAACACCAGCATTAATATGGTGAATATTGGAATTTATATTGAACGGTTCGAAAGGTAATTTTTAGTCCATTGAAGATATCAAAAGCACGCATTTTCGACTATAGAGCTTGATGCCAGACTCTGTCAAATGCTTTTGAAATATCAAGTGCAACGATCTTGCTTTCTGCTACATTGTGCAAAGATTGGTTGCATTTTTCGGTGAGACAAGCCATGAAATCACCAGTGGACCTTTTGCTACGGAAGCCATATTGCCGGTCATTACGAAGCTTCCGAGTTTCAATATATTTCATAAGCTGACGATTTATTAACGTTTATATGACCTTGGAAAGTAGGGACGTAAGTGCTATGGGTCGGTAGGAGGTGGTTGATTATGGTTTATCCCTTTTAGGGACGGGTTGGACAAATGCTATTTTCCACTTACTCAGAAAGACCCCCAAGTAGTAGGACAAATAGTTGGTTTTGCCAGCGTAAAAGAAGAGGTCTTCAGAAGAATGAGGGGATACCATCCGGCAAAGCGGATTTATGCACGTTTATATCTTTAAGTACTCTTGCAACTATACGAGTGCGAAAATAGACTTGTCCCATGGAAAAAATTACGCTCTCGATTACATACGCGGAAAGAGCGCTGCTGCTGCAAAATGTGCAGCTAATAGATTTGCTTTGTCCAAAGAGCTCACAGCTGGAATGTCATTGCAAATGAGCGTTAGAACTGAAGACAAATCGGAACTCAACTTTTGATTATAGGAGATTTTAACACGTCTTATTAAGGCATTGCAATCATTTCGGGCCCTTTTGAATTTCTTCCGGTTTTCCTCAGAAAAGTTGTCTTTGAAAGTCAGGAAGCTTATTTCTCTCAACCTGATAACCTCTTTGCAGCTCGAGTCGAACCACGCTTTTGTCTTCGGTTTGATACTCTTCACTCTGTGAGGAATGAAAAATTTCATACCTGGCAAAATGTTTGCAATCATATCAGCTGCGGCATCCACGTCAGAATCGAGGAAGCATAGTGACGAGATAAAATCCCTAAAAAAGTTGTTTAGGCCGCTCCAGTTGGCTTTCTCGTAGAGCCAGGCTGTTCTTTTAGGGATTTGCTCTCTAACTCGATACTGCAGTACGGAATCACGGCGTGGGGAAATGCAGTGCAATACAGACTAATGAAACTTCAACGAGCTCAAAAACGGATACTCAAAATTCTCCTGCGGGCTAAGTATGGTAAGCATTATGTAGGAAACTATAGTAATAATAGCGAAGACTTAAACTTACTTACAATCAGTAAACTTTTTCTTTTTATCCTAATAAATGAAACATACGGCGACCAACATTTTAAACACCCAATTGATCACGGAGTCAACACTTGGCAAAGAGCGAATGAAAAGCTGAAGATACAGAGGATACACAATTCCTATGGACGACAAGAACTGTCCTTTGTGATACCAACAGTTTTCAACCAACTCCCCAGCTCTTTATTAAATATTCGGCCAATATACACAGAAGATTACTTAAAAATTGTATTATGTTGAAAATTATTAATTTGTAATTTATAATAATAATAATTGTTGGCGCTACACAAAGTTAATAAAATTAAGGTTTTTATTCTTACAAAGATTCTGTTCTATCGCTTCAAAACACCCAGTGAAAACAGCAGATTGGTTAAAGTCCCTCAAGGAGACAAAGCTGTTAGGCTGGACGTACTCAGGAAACCCGATACTATCTATGCTGAGTCAAGAACTTAGAACCTCCGGCTCATATTAGAGATTAACTTCCCAGAAAACCAGATAACAACTGACTCAAAACCAGGGCCGATTTTCGGAACTGGATAGACTAGTACATATCATCACCCGTGGTAACCGATGAAGGTATTAAGTGCGCCGTTGCGTTTTTTGATGGCTTCAAGTCAACTGGTACCAATCGCATATACGCAGCACTGCTGCAAAAGCCATAGACCAATTACTACCTTCCGCTGGCTTATATTCCAAACTTCTAGCGCACTGTTCATATCAAAAATTGGTATAATAATAGGCCAAAACTTCAGACCTATTAATCTAACTTCCTTCATGTTACAAAGCTTGGAGAAGCTGGTCGAATTATATCTGCACAAAAATGCTTTGTGATTACACCCTCTATCTTAAATGCAACGTGCCAACCGGAGTGAAAAATCTTGCGAGACTGTGCTTCAAAATATCGTTGGCAGATTTAAAAGTACACTTGACAGGAAAGAATATGGACTGAACATATTCATCGACAGAGTGCTTTCGACAATGCGACTTTTGATGGCACATGCAAAGCGGCCAGGTGTCACCATTTTACTTTCCAATGAAACCAAATACTAGGATGTTATCCTGGATAAAAAAACTTGTTACAAAAAAACAAATTGAGACAAAAATCTCCAAGGCGCTGCTTCCACTAAGCTTCAAAGAACGGTTTGTCTTTCTCCCCTGGTTCTGCTTTTGATGCACTACTTAATATGCCTCCCACTTATCATGGGACCCACATTCATCCATCGACTAAAATAAATGGTCTTTGGTTCAACTCGAATTGGAGCTTTGATGACCTCGCCGGGACTACCTGCATAATTGGTAAAGATTTCCGTCGACGGTTGGGTCTCCCAACTGCACTATCAGAGATGACATGACTCTCCAGGATAAAGGATGAGCAATTGCTCCCGAATGTTAGCAAGGAATCCGCGGTTTTTCTGCTATCTTAAGACAGAAATGAGTGCAGACGTCTTGTCGGCGTACGAACGGGACACTTCACCTTCGCTAAGCTAAATCGGCTTCGGCTTAGTGATGCCACTCTTTGCGATGCCTGTGGAGGAGATGAAGACATTTCAGAGCACTTTCTCTGTCAATGTCCCAACTTTGTTCTGGGAATACGCAAGCAATTTAAAAAACATGAACCACGTGTAAATCATTTGTAATATATGCAATATAAACACAAACATAATAAGCAAAAATCTTTTTTTTTTTAAAATTAGAATTATTTTTATGTGTGGACTTTCAGCAGTTTTTAGGTTTTTTTGTTTAATTAAGCCGATTAGAACCCCCGGCCCATACAATATTTTCTTCTTCTCACTGAGATCTATAGAATTGCATGCAATGATCGGAATCACGTCGCAAAAACACAATGAGACGAGAACCTAAGATTGTTATTTTTCCAACAGTGTAAAGGAGTTTTTTGGAAAAACCTGGGGTCTATCACTAAGAACATCCGTTTGGATAAATAGAATAGGCAACTAAATAATTGCGGATTTTATTTTCGAAAATAAAAGATAATTTTTTCATGAAACGTAATATGTTACTCACTTTGAGCTATGAGATTTTGCAATCTTTCAGTCAACATCATAATTCCACGTTTATAAAACTCCTGACTGAACCAGGTACGATTGGACATAATCAACACTATTAAATTTTTTACCATTCAAAGAGTTTTGCAGGTCAGGACTATATGGGGGATGTGGCAAAACATCCCATGCAAGCTCCAATAATTTTTGCCGAGTTGGCAAAGATGTATAAGACCTTGCATTGGCATTATGGAACTCAACACTTTTTCGATTTGTCAATTCTGGACGCTTTTCTTCAACTGCATGTTTAAATTTTGTTAGTTGAATTCAATCATTGAATTGATCGTTCGGTTGAGTGGTAAAAGTTCAAAGTAATGAATTCCTTTGTAGTCCCACAAAATTGCATATATGTAACACATGAAGCTTCTCTGCAATCGCAATCCGAAATTATTATTGCTTTGATTTGGTCGTCAGCAATTTAAGCTGGACGACCAGAGAGTATTAAGCATTAGCATCAATATCACTTATCCCGCCTTTTTTTGTAATTTACGAAAGAATTAACTTTGAAATACTTGTTTCAAAGCAAAAATTTACAGCTACACAATTATCAGACCGAAGATCGCTGTCTGCTTCCTTGATTCTTAGAAATTTTAGAGCCCAAAATTTTTGAGTTACTTAACTGAAGCAACTGTTTCGTGTGACTTTACAGGAATCAACGTATTTTTAAATTTTTGTTATATTTAGTACGTGTGCTGTTGGAAATTAAGCTCAGTAAACATGAAAAACGAATATATTTTCTGTTTCTTTCTTTCGATACATTGGCCACGTTTTCTTCCTTAAAAAGTTTTTTTTTTTAATTTAGTTCCAACTTTGCCTTAATCACTAAACATATTGCTAATCCCATTCTTGATTTAAAATAAATCTGAGTTAAATTGTAATTTCGATAAATTGTCTTTTCTTTATTATTTATTCTTATTCTCGCTAATGAATTAATAATTTCCATTTACGCTTCTATAATATACATCAAATACGAGTTCTAGGAATCTCTTGGTATAGAGTCAAAAGAGACCAAACTGACTTTTTCCCTTTCATACAAAATAGAGTTCCTGACTAAATTCTAACTAAAAGGCCAATAATGTTTCAAAATCCTTGGATTTTTGGTGGCCAATATTTAAGCTCACAACAGCGTTAGTCAACAGTCATGATTTAGAAAATAAAAAATTAGTCGCTGTCCAGACGTGTTGCGCCCGCAACACTGTATTGACAGTTTCAGGGCGAATTCGGTGGGAAGGAAAGAGAACGGGAACTTCACGACGAAAATTAAGTTTTCTGCGTGAGCAGTATAGTTCCACTTTCAATTCTGATTTTGCCATTATTTTCTTGTCGTCGAGGGGAAAGTACTCCTTGTTTTGCATTGTTTTTTTTTCGTATTTTTGCCTTTTCATTCCCTTTTCGTCCAGTAAGGTTAAAATACATTTTAATAAACGGGGGACATCATTTTTGTTTAGCCTCCAAACGATGGGAACGTGCATTAATTTTCAACTTACAAAAATTGAAACGGTACAACAGTAATATATTTTCTATTGCGTTGATATTGTGAACCATGAAGTTCGAAAAAAGATTATTTTTATATTTTTTTTTTTTTTTTGCAAACTACTTGCTTATAAAAGCTCTGCTACACTTGAGATGAATAAAGATTATATGTTTCATATGTTTTTTACTTTACGAAAACCATTTATTTTATATATATATTAAATTTTTCATCAAATTAAGCCATATCTGACTCGGCAGGCCTAAGACGAAAAATGAATAAATGTAAGGTTCCTACAAGCAGTTCAGCATATTTGGCATTGACCTAACTTATTTCCCAAGTTTCAATTATTCTATCGTACACAGCTGCGATAAAAAAACCGAAATTGAAAGTAATTACTTACAACAACAACTCCGTCTTTGGAACAAGTTGCAAACATTGCCCCATTGTGCGAAAAACTAACGTGCAGTACTTGATGAGAGTGAACTTCTATTTTCTGTGACAATACCATGGGTACATTTGTTGCCAACCTTTTGAACTCATCTTTCCATGAACTCGCTCCTGTAATAAAAATTGTTCAATAGAGAACATAAATATTTCTACATCAGCACCTGGTCGAATGCCTATTTTTTGATCAAGTTTATAACGAAAACGAAATTTATTTCTCCAAACCGAATTGTCACAAGACATTTCGTTCCACCGTCGACATGTAGCGCCTGAATTAAGTATATCTCTTGGTTCCAGATATGAGAGAATTTCAATAAATATTGATTCAGGTATTCGCCACCACATCGTAGAAGAATTGCAAAATATAATTGAATTCTAGAAATTTTCAATAATTTATTTTTTACTTCCACATTATTACGTATTATTAAAGAATTCAATATCATGTATCAAATAATGAATCCAGAAATCCGTGACAAATACGAAATGGACTGAACAGCTGTTTACTGCCGTACATCCATCCACAGCTGAAGGATCACTACAAATTATGGTGAATAAAGCCTAATTTCAGACGGTTATGGACGGATTATCAAACATTTTCTCATATTGCCCACACCTGTTTATGTCGTATGAGTTTATCGAGATATCACATCAGTCTATTTATATAGTACTAATATATTTATAATACATTAAGTCTGTTCCAATGAGGGACCACTAAGGAGCCCTACAGCTTCCTCGTCGCAAGCCTTAGAATTCGTTTTCGCCTCTTTGAACAGTTGAGTCACATACAGGGAGTTGTTTTCCAATATGAGAAAACGTGTGAGCTGTTTAGTTTAGATAGTGAATTTCCTCTTTTCTCAAATAGTTAGAAGGAGATGGAGTAATTTATATAATTGAAAGAGAGAGAGAAGAAATAGTTTTGGGAGAAATAGTTTAAGCATATGTGTAATATGAGATAGTACTCGATGTTTCGTAAATAACATTCAAAATTCGTAAATATCAAACGAATTTTCGATGAACGAAGGAGAAATCAGCTGATCGATCAGCTGTGCATCTCCTTCCTCATTTATCACTGGTTCCAATTCATTTGTGTACAGAAATTCGAAGTTGAGTAGTTTGAGTAAAAATCTCTCTTGCAGAGAGTAACTCTACCGAAACTTGTGAAATGACTTTTCGTAGATATTCGTAAATAGCTATCGGATTTGTTGTTTTGTTCAATATGTCACAATGATTTTTTTGTGCAAAGGCCGACTTAGAAGTGGTCAAGCTATCAAGCGTGATATTATTTAGTTTCGATATGTATGAGCCGTTCCACTGAACCGCTGAAATTAGGCAGGTCAGTTGATTTTATGATAAAAACTTGTTGTGGAGAAGACGGAAGAGTAATAAAGTAAAAAAAATAATGTAGTATAACTGGCATTATGATGAAGAAGTGGTCCGGAATATGAAAAAATACATATAGTATTTTTATCTGAGCTAACGTTAGATCCTGAGCTTGATCTAGAACGTACATCTACTTTGATTTCATCAAGAATTGAGAACACAGGCCATGTTGGAAGGAAATGAACAATAGGAAGTTTCTGATAGTTTATTTAAAAGAAAGACTAATATAGTCTTACAAAACTTATGAGCAGCGCTTATATAAGGAATTCAAAAGGAGTGACACCAACTGACAGAAGGTTTATAACGGAATTTTTAAAAAGTTACGTTTACAAATATGTATGTGAAATTGTACAGTATAAATAGAAGTTCAAATTATAAAATGTGTACAGAATATTTTAAATTGTTCAACACACCCCTTTATGGTGGACACATTTTATATTGATTTTAAACCAAGATTGTTTCGAAGTGAAGTAAAAATTGGAGCTGGTAAAGTCTTCGTGAAAATGTCAGCTTTTTGTTGTTTTGTAGAAATGTGTTTGATATCGATATGTTTATTGTTCTTGAATTCTCTGATATAGTGGTGCTTTATTGAGATGTGTTTTGTCCTTTTGTGGTATTTGGATTCTCGACCAACCTGATGCTGCTTTTGTTATCACAAAATATAGTTGTTGGACTGGCAGTAGCCTCTAACCAGAGATAATAAGAGATAAGATTCCCTTATCTCTGCTTCTAACACATTAAGTTCCTTTAAGAATGTCCGTTACCACATTGCTTCTTTCCCAGCTGCACAAGTGGATATATATTCTGCCTCTGTGGATAACAGTGAGACTGTTTTCTGATATTCGCTGCACCAGGAATCACATGATTCATTTATTGTAAACACGTATCCGCTACGGGATTTCCGAGTATCTACATCGCCTGCATAATCAGCATCGCAGTATCCAATCAAGTCTATGGTTTTAGACAATTTTGGATATTCAATTTCGTAATCAGATGTTCCCTGTAAGTTTGTTTTTTTTTTTTTTATAATTGACGCGTGCAAAAGGGGTTGCGAGTACCCTTAAGTGACCGGATCAAGTCACAGCACGGGCCGAAGGTATAGAGGAAGAGAGGGAGAGGAGGTACCGATGCACATTGGTTTTAAATGCCTGTGGATTGTAATGAGGAGGAAAAATCGAGCTGGGAAGAGCATTCCAGATTCGTGTAGTGCGGCTAAAGAACGAGTCTCTGAATTTGACTGTACGTCCGAAAGAGGGCTTGAGGGTGAATTGATGGGCATTCCTAGCGAGGCGTGTATTGCGGGTGAATTCTTGAAGGGGAGGAATGCAACTGGCTAATTCATCTGAGCATTTCTTGTTGAAATAGCGGTAAAAAAGTGACAACTACGCGACATTACGTCGGTGTATTATAATATATACTATTATAAGTATTATAATAGTATTATAAGTATTATAATAGTTTCTTTACAGCCGTGATGAGAGCAGTGGATGGATTATCAAGGTATTGGCAAAGCACGTTTACTGCGTATGCAATATCTGGTCTTGTGGCGACGGCAAGGTACATAAGACTTCCGATGGCTTCTCTAAATGCAAATTTCAAGTTCTCTTTTTCTTTTGGGGCTTCCAGTTTCACATTAGGATCTGCTGGAATTAACGATGGCGATGAAGAATCCATATTAAATCTTTCCAAAACACGTTTGCAATACTGCTTCTGATGAATTGCTATTTTTGAATCAGTGGACACGATATGAACTCCAACGAAATAAGATGCTGCACTGTCCTTGACTTGGTACTCCTATTTCAGATGCAACACAAATTCATTGAAAAGATCTTCGTTGGATGAAAGTACTAGCCCATCGTCAACGTAGAGTGCAAGAACGAGAATGTCCGTACCAGCTCGAAGGAAAACGCATGGATCACCTTGAAATTGCTTACAGTTACACTTCTTCAACGTTTCAGTAAATTTTTGATTCCATACTCGTGGTGCTTGTTTTAATCCATAAAGACTTTTTTTCAGTTTGCAAATCTTGTTACTCTGTTCAATTCCAGGTGGTGGTTCCAAATAGATTTCGTCTTCCAGTTCACCATATAAGAAAGCAGTCCGAATATCAAATTGTCGCAGGTATAAATTGTTACTCGCACATATGGACAATAATACACGTAATGAGTCAAACCTTACCACGGGTGAAAAAGTCGTTTTGTAATTTACTCCAGATTTCGGAGAGTAACCCTTCACAACCAAGCGGGCCTTGTATCGACTCAATAGTCCGTCTGCATCAATTTTTCGCTTAAAAATCCATTTTGATCGTATTGGCTTCAGCCATTTTTCGCGCTCAATTACCTCGTAAGTATTAGATTCTTGCCGAGATTTTAGTTCTTCGTTCATAGCTTTGATCCAATGATATTTCTTCACCTAATAAGGCCTCCTCATAATCCAGATTTCCTTCAGCTGCTTTTAAGGCACACATTTGTTTTGACGTTTTGCTCCTTAATCCATAGCGATGTCCTTCATCTTGACTTACAGCTGTTTCTAAAGGATCTTCTTCTGGAAATAAAGCACTATTATCATATAGATTTGATAGTTTTTCTTGAAGTGCTTCATCATTCATGTCAGACTGTTAAGTTTGTAGCATGTCACCTTGCTCACGTATGTTCTTCATTGGAAGAAGACAAGATTGGAATGATGTTTTTAAGAAAGATTCCTCTTCATTGAACCGCACGTCTCGGGCTATGACAATTCGTGTTCCATCAAACAAACGAAAACCTTTGGTTTCTTCATTATAACCAACAAATGCAGACTGCTTGGTTTTGGCACATAGACCAGAACGATGTGCTTTTGGTATAAAATAATAAGCACGGCAACCAAATATGTATCGCTTCTCATAAGACGGCACCTTATTTTTCCAGAGTTCGTAAAGTGATTTCCAATCATTTGCTTAAGTAGGGTATATATTTCGAATGTAAACGGCTGTGTTTACAGCTTCTGCCCATAATGACTTTACAGCTCCGCATTCATGCACCATTGTGAGAGCAGTCTCTTTCACCGTTCGGTTTTGTCGTTCTATGAATCCATTCTGCTCGGGGGTGTATGGTGTAGTTGTTTCATGATGAACACAGTGTTTTGCTAATACATCTTTGAAGCTCTGACCGACGGTTTCTGTTCCATTGTCAGTACGTACAGCTTTTACTGTTATCAAATTTGCTCGAGTTTTGTTTAAAAATTCATTGAATTTAGAAGCTGACTTCTCATGCATAAAGTAAACGGAACTGTAATTTTAAAAATCATCTTTAATTAACAAGAAATACTTTGAACCTTCTATGGATAAGGTTTCTATTGGTCCACAGAGATCAGCATGCACTAGTTCACCAACTACATTCTTTCTTGACTTTTCTATTTTTTCGAAGATTTGTTTATGTGTCTCTCCGAGAACACACCCTTTGCAGAAGAACTCGCCTGTGTCCTTCATTGACAACCTTTTGTGTAAAGCCGATTTTTTTTATAGTATCTACACAGAGGTGTCCAAGTCGCTTATGCCAATTTTCAATGCTGTTAATAGATGAAAAATGTACACAACCTGGTTGAATAATGCTCATTGAAAGCTTGTACAATCTGGAATTAGTGCAACGCTGACCTACTAGAAGTGTTTTACCACCTCTTTTTATTTCAACATGGCCATTGAGAAAACTAGTAGACGCACCATGCGAGTCGGCTGCGCTAAAACTGAATAAATTAAAGTTGATGGCCGGTATGAATAGTACGTCCTTGAGCGTATGCTTCATTGTTTCGTTGAATACTTGTGCCTGTACCATAATTTCTCCAATTTCTTCAGCGTATACAGTTTCCATATTTCCTAAGCGCACATGAAATTCTTCTTTATTTACTGATTTGAAACTATAAAATGCTTCTCGTTGATAGCACATGTGGCTAGATGCGCCCGAATCAACATACCAGCATAATTGAGCTTGACCAGAGGTTTAAACCATGAGTGCTGAAGTTGATGTCTCTTGAGATTTTTGTTGGGAAAGTCTGGTGCGACACTTTCACCAATGTCACCGTTTTTGCAGAAACTGCAATTGGAATTTTTCTTTTTATCAGCAATAGATGCCTTCTCTTTATTGTGATGAACTAATGCTTGGTCTGTACAGCTTTCGAAAGATTTGTCGACCAGAAGCATCTCCTCCTTAACCTTAACCTTAACCTCCTTAACCGTTGTGTTAGATTTTGCAATGTTTGTTTTATAGAAACTACTGAGTCCCATGCTGATCTGAAATGTTTGTATTTTGCTGCAAATGATCTTAGTTATAACTGCTGACTTTGTCATTGGAGCACCCATTTCTTCAAGCTGCTTGGCCATCTGCTCGATCACTGAAATATGACTAGCCATGCTGTCTTCATCAGGTGTCCGGTACTCATAAAATTTCTTTTGTAAGGTGCTAAGACTAACACCAGAGCGTTGCTCGTAAAAAGATGCAAGTTTAATCCACATTTTGGCCGCGCTATCGCAAGTTATCAGGAACTTAAGCTGGTTGAATTCTATTGAAGATGTTATTATTGACTGCGCCTTTTGATCCTTCTGTTCCCATTTCGCAAGTTCTGTCGGGTCTGTTGGTTTGGAAGCTTCATTAAGTACACAGTCTAGCTCGTTTGCCCGTAAGTAAACAATTATGTGAAATTCCCAAAGGGAAAAATCTTTGCCATTAAACTTTTGCATAGAAATATACCTGTCCATCTTGTTGAACTTATGAGCAGCGCTTATATAAGGAATTCAAAAGGAGTGACACCAACTGACAGAAGGTTTATAACGGAATTTTTAAAAAGTTACGTTTACAAATATTTATGTCAGAGACCAATAGGGAGACAGTCAACTCCCTCGTCTCCCCCCTTGAATTCATTTTGTTTGTTTTCAAATGAGAATACGTGTGAACTGTCTATACGGTGGATCTCCTCACTCTTCACACTGAAGGAGAGGGCATATAAATCAAAACGTAAAAATGTGTGAGTAAAGTGAGACAATGTTCGATGATACGTAAATAACTTTCGGAATTTGAGGTTATGTCCGGGTTATGTCTACTAGAACACGTAAATCAGAGACCAATAGGGAGACAGTCGACTCCCTCGTCTCCCGCCCTTGAATTCATTTTGACAGCGTTTTTTATAACATTTCCCCTCCTGAACAGCTGATTCACAGACATGATATTTTTTTGTTTCTAAATGAGAATACGTGTGAGCTGCCTATATGGTGGATCTCCTCACTCTTCAAACTGTTAGAAGGAGGGGGCACATAAATCAAAAAATTAGAAGAGAGAAGGTAAAGTGTTTTCCAAGGCAAAGTAATGGTTGACGATAGCTGCGTCCAGAAATGATGTTTGTAAGGCAGAAGTTGCATCACAAAAACAATATACTGAAAAAATTTATGATTATTTCAAAAACAAAATAAGTAAATAAAATTAGTTTAAACGCAAAAATTTTCTTAATAGTTCTTATGAACTATTGAAAATTACAAAACACTGAATAACAGCTACTTATTTTAAACACTAAAACCCGTTTTGTATACATATGTATCAATGTTATAACTATTGTAATATTATATCTGAAATCGTTTTTGTTCTTATCGCCTGAAATAATACTCAAAAGGTATCTTGAATTTGTTAATACGTTCTCATTGTGAAGCGACTTAATTGTTTTAAGTATATATAACGTGTTACAATTGTCATATATCTTCGCTCTGTGTTAAATTAGACAAAGACGTTTCGCAAAATATTTTCGTTTTATTTTTATTGTTGTTATTTTCATTGCACGAAATATGTTTAATATTTGTTTTTGTGTTAGGTTTCTTTGTTTTTATTGATTTCAACACCGTTCATATTGAATTGAGGTCATTTGGACAATAAAAATAACATTTTGTAAGAATAATATGTAACACCAAATATATATATTAATTATAATACGCGTAACTCGGAACATCAATTGATAGTAAATCTTTCCCAAATGTGCGACTTTTCAGCACGTCTTACTCTCCTGTTTTTGTACATATTTCATACGTTATTATAAATATAAATGCTATCGGATTATCAATTTATTAAAAATAAATTCTTTTAAAGTTTCGGTTACACTTACTTGCGTAAACAATTTGCAGTTGATTTTCTGAACACGTTTACGAACAGTTGACAATTTACGAGTGTTTGACACTATTGAAGGCAAAAATTGACAAATCAGACGCCATCTTTTCAATTTTGGAGGGGAAACGTGAATATGTGTGAGTAAAGTGAGACAATGTTCGATGATACGTAAATAACTTTCAGAATTTGAGGTTATGTCCGGGTTATGTTTACTAAAATACGTAAATAACAGTCAAACGGTCGAAGGACAAAGGGGAAATCAGCTGTTTGATCAGCTGTTCAGTCGACCATCTCCTTCCATATTGGTTTCTGACGTAAATAACAGTCAAAGGGTTGACGGTCAAAGGGGAAATCAGCTGTTCAGTTGTCCATCTCCTTCTTTATTGGTTTCTGATGTATGTGAAATTGTACAGTATAAATAGAAATTCATATTATAAAATGTGTACAGAATATTTCAAATTGTTTAACAGGCCACCTAAGTTTGTTTGTCGTGAACTGACTCTTGAAGTCACCTCAGAGTGGGTGTTTGGAGTTAAAGTCTCCTCCTATGATTATGTAATCATAATTGGGCACAGAATCTATGAGGTTGTTAAGGGCTGGTGTAAGTGCTGAGCCAGAGTAGCAGTCAAGGTAGATGGAGATAAATACCAGTAATGTAATTGGGATGATTGCGAAATTTGTGTGATTGAATTCAAATGGAATATTCAGGTGCCCCTTCCATAATTGTTTTCTATACAATTTTATAAAAATAGTGTTAAATATCACCTCTTAGGTTGAGATACTAAACTAATAAATTAGGGTGGGGTGATCTATGCATAGCTTGTTCAGAAAATTGACAAGGAAAAACAATAAAAAACTATAATTTAAATTTGAAAGGTTAAAATTTACAGAAGAAGCGCGAAAGACAAGACAACTAATACATTCAATATACTTTACTTTTTCGTTACCTTACATCAGAATGCCAGAGAAAAACAGTTCTAAGTCAGAGTAATTTTAATTTAAAAGCCAATTCCTTAAATGCTTTTCAAAACAAATAAAAACTGGAAGTTTATTAAACATGTGGCATGATGATACCAAATGAAAATTACGAAAGGCAGTGGTTCGGTATTTTGTAACGGGTACAACAAACGAAGTATTTGAACGTAGTCCAAAGTTTGAAATTATTCTCAAATTGCGGTGAACTGATCTCGCAAAAAACACTTTTAGTACCTTAAAACAATAAAGATGTCTAATGGGAAGAATTTTTGAACTAAGAAATAGCGGATGACATGGATGGCTTTTGTTAAATGCTTTTCTTATCACCTTTTTTTGTACAAGTAATAAGGGATGTATTTTATTCACAAAAGTTCCACCCCAACATGTTATGCCATATTGCAATCTTGAATGGAGTAAACCAAAGTAAATAATTTTTAGCAATTCATTCGAGCAGGTTTTTCTCAAATAAAAGAAGGTACGGAGAATACTTCGCAAATATTTACTTAAGTATGACGCGAAAATGACATTTTAGAGTCAATAATAAGTCCTTGGTATTTAAATTCTTTAACTTTTTCAATCAAAAAGCATCACGTAAACAATACATAGTTCAGAAACAGAACAAAGGAAGAACAGATAAGGACAAATCCATTGTTTTAAGGATAATGATTTTCGGTTTTTCACGTGGAATGTGAGGTCCCTAAACAGATTACGTGAAGTCGAACAACTTACGGAGGCACTTGACTTCTAAAACTTATTGTTCAATGTGGACCCAATCAAAAGGTCTTGAGCTACGAGCCCATCAGCAAATGCCTCATGACAATCCGCATCAAGGTTAAATTCGGGAACATCAGCCTAATTGGCACATACGCCCAGACAGAGGCGAATAATGAAAATACCAAGGATGACTTCTATGATCATCTTTGCTGGAGTCATCGGAAACACAACTTGCACAACAACACATCCGGAAACGGACTCAGGCTGTTAGACTTCGCCTTGGGGCGGAACCTCTCTGTGGTTATCACGCGGTTACCATACCTGAACATCCACAAAGAGATCTGGCAATCCCCTGATCAATCTACCGTCAATCAAATTGATCACGTTGCGATCGACGTCCGACACTCCTCCAGTACTCTCGATGTACGAACCGTCCGACGTGCAAACTTCGACTCGGTTCACCACAATGTTGCAGCCAAGGTAAGAGCATCGGAGCCGAAATGGGCCAAAACAGTTTGACGTCGGAATGCCAAAATCGCATCTGATTCCTGGGAACTTTGTCGACAGAGTTTCACTGAAACTCGCTCAGAGTTAAACGCTGCCTGCACTAACCATACGAGAAGACTGGAAACGTTATCAAGAAGCCATCAAAGAAGCTGCCACTGATGTGCTGGGTTTCACGTCACCAACCAGAAGGAACCCATGGTTTGACAACGAGTGCAGGCAAGCGCACGTAGCTAAACAAGATGCCTATAAGGCAACGATGCATCGAACAACGAGAGCTGTTCGTGAGCTCTATGAGCAGAGAAGAAGGGAAGAAGGCACAAGTTCGGACCGAAGCCTGCCGGGACCAAAACGACTTGTGGTAGCCTATGCTGAGAATCTGGAAGGATCATTTCTGGAGACTCCTTAACGGCAAATCCCGCTGATAGGCGGAATGTTCTACTCAATTTGGATGATGATAGAGAAAAATTCCGTTCCCCCGACTTAGACGAGGTGAAGATAACAATATCGAAGCTAAAGTCGAACAAAGCTGGTAGAGCGGGCGGACTGTAGCCAGAACTGTTTAAAGCAGCTGGAGATGACTTGATTGGATGCATGCACCAGCTCATCTGTAAGATATGTTAGGAGAAAAGCATGCTCGACGAGTGGAATCTCAGCGTTGTTTGCCCTGTCCACAAGAAAGGAGACATCTTTGACTGCGCCAACTATCGGGGGATCAGACTTCTTAACATCCAATACAGTTCGTCAAGAAAGTGTTTACACAAGGTTAGAAAACAGCAATTTCACTTCTATAAACTTTATTTCACCAATTTTTTTATTTCCATACTTCATGTTTTGAAAAGTAAATAATGTAAACAGAACTCCGTATAACATATCAATAAGAACAAAAAGCAAAAAGGAACCAAAATTTAACTGTCAAGAAAGGTTTTACACATTCTATTCCGCATGCTTTTCGCAGTGCATACATAGTTCAAGAAGTACCGTTGTAGCGATTTTTTCATTTTATGTTCTGTATGAGATGTAGGAAGTCGAAAGCGAAAATGTTCATTGTTACTTCTGCTGTTGAATGAGTAAGAACAATTTTAATATGCCTGGTAAAAGGATTTCTTTTGACGTAAAGCAGTTGGTTCATACTAACCATTATAATTGTAAAAATGTGAAAGATATGTCAGAGATATTTGGTTTATCTAAGAAAACCAATTACAATATAATTAACCGAGCATAACGTGAAAATCGGTTAGAAAAAATTGCATCAAAAGGCAGGCTAAAAATGTTATCGGACAGAAATGAGCGCTGTTTACTAAACCTTCAAATATCCATTCGAGCTTTGTCCAGAGAAATAAACCAAGAGTGTGGTGTACAAGATTCCAATGAAACTGTAAGGCAAGTGCTGATAAAGAATTAGTCTATATCAAGAGTTGCACGGAAACAACCATTACTTTTGTCTCAAAATGTATAAAATACTTATCATTCCCTATAGAGTACAGCATGCAATCGAACGAGTACTGGGATGATGACATATTTTGTGTGACAAAGATAATGTTGTTTTTTTATCGAGGGGCCAAATAGAGTGTGACGCAAACCTTTAAAATCGTTGCTTAACAAAAACATTCAAACCGTTAAATTTGGTAAGTTATCTGTGATGGTGTGGGGGTTCATATGCAGAAAAGGCGTCGGGGACATAGTTTTAATTGAAAATTCCATAGGTCCCTATCAGTGTGCTTTCAGACCAGGAAAGTCCATGATAGACGAGATTTTCACACTATGGCAGATCCTGCACAAGACTCAAGAAATACAAATCGACACCACCTATTTGTCGATTTCAAGGCCGCATACATATGTCAGTGTGCATAGAGACGAGCTATACAGTGCCATGTCTAGTTTCGGCATTCCTACCAAACTCGTCAAGTTGTGTAACATGACAATGAAGAAATCTCGCTGCTCCGTCAAGGTCAGTAATGATCTTAACGAGACCTTTAATGTCAAAAAAGGTTTTAGACAAGGCTAAATAAAACGCTAAATCACTCTTGCCAATCGCTGTTTCTTTGAGCTCAAGAGGCAATTGAATAATAAAGTCAACTCTCGAAGGACTCGCTCTATATTATAGCTTAATCATTCCAGTCCTACTTTAAGGCGAGGAAATCTGTACGTTATTGAAAGCGGATGAGGAAGCCCTTAGTCTTTTCGAGAGAAAAGTTTCTGCGTCTGGAGAGGCATATTGGTTGAGGCCCAGGTCCCCCGGGACTGTAGCGTCAGAAGATGAAAGCCAAATTTCTGAAGGTTATGGACCCAGACCTGTTTATGTAGTATGAGTTTATCGAGAGTAGATTTATATAGAATTCATTTTCTCGTAGCACATTAGGTCTGTTCCAATTCATTTGTAGTAGTTTGGGTAAAAATCTATCTTGCAGAGAGTAACTCTACCAAAACTTGTGAAATGACTTTTCGTAGATATTCGTAAATAGCTATCGGATTTGTTATTTTGTTTTCACTTTGATAGCCATCTGCTGCCCACAGATGTTTCAGCAGCGATTCGTAGTTAGGGGAAATATTTTGCTCTCTCATGAGCTCTCTCTTTTACGAAAAAATCAGCTAATGGAACGCGTTTTCGTAGTTTTTCGGGCAAATTCGTAGACATTCGTTACAATTCAGAACAATTGGAACGGACCTATTAATTATGTCACAATGATTTTTTTGTGCAAAGGCCGACTTAGACGTGGTCAAGCTATCAAGCGTGATATTATTTAGTTTCGATATGTATGAGCCGTTCCATTGAACGGCTGAAATTAGGCATCTCAGTTGCTTTTATGATAAAAATTTCTTGCGCGAAAGTCGTAAGAGTAGTTAAGTAAATAAATAATGTAGTATAACTGGCATTATCATGAAGAAGTGGTCCTGAATATGAAAAAATACATATGGTATTTTTATCTGAGCTAACGTTAGATCTTGAGCTTGATCTAGAACGTACATTTACTTTAATTTTATCAAGAGTTGAGAATACAGGCCACCTAAGTTTGTTTGTTGTGAACTGACTCTTGAAGTCACCTCAGAGTGGGTGTTTGGAGTTAAAGTCTCCTCCTATGATTATGTAATCATAATTGGGCACAGAATCTATGAGGTTGTTAAGGGCTGGTGTAAGTGCTGAGCCAGAGTAGCAGTCAAGGTAGATGGAGATAAATACCAGTAATGTAATTGGGATGATTGCAAAATTTGTGTGATTGAATTCAAATGGAATATTCAGGTGCCCCTTCCATAATTGTTTTCTATACAATTTTATAAAAATAGTGTTAAATATCACCTCTTAGGTTGAGATACTAAACTAATAAATTAGGGTGGGGTGATCTATGCATAGCTTGTTCAGAAAATTGACAAGGAAAAAACAATAAAAAACCATAATTTAAATTTGAAAGGTTAAAATTTACAGAAGAAGCGCGAAAGACAAGACAACTAATACATTCAATATACTTTACTTTTTCGTTACCTTACATCAGAATGCCAGAGAAAAACAGTTCTAAATCAGAGTAATTTTAATTTAAAAGCCAATTCCTTAAATGCTTTTCAAAACAAATAAAAACTGGAAGTTTATTAAACATGTGGTATGATGATACCAAATGAAAATTACGAAAGGCAGTGGTTCGGTATTTTATAACGGGTACAACAAACGAAGTATTTGAACGTAGTCCAAAGTTTGAAATTATTCTCAAATTGCGGTGAACTGATCTCGCAAAAAACACTTTTAGTACCTTAAAACAATAAAGATGTCTAATGGGAAGAATCTTTGAACTAAGAAATAGCGGATGACATGGATGGCTTTTGTTAAATGTTTTTCTTATCACCTTTTTTTGTACAAGTAATAAGGGATGTATTTTATTCACAAAAGTTCCACCCCAACATGTTATGCCATATTGCAATCTTGAATGGAGTAAACCAAAGTAAATAATTTTTAGCAATTCATTCGAGCAGGTTTTTCTCAAATAAAAGAAGGTACGGAGAATACTTCGCAAATATTTACTTAAGTATGACGCGAAAATGACATTTTAGAGTCAATAATAAGTCCTTGGTATTTAAATTCTTTAACTTTTTCAATCAAAAAGCATCACGTAAACAATACATAGTTCAGAAACAGAACAAAGGAAGAACAGATAAGGACAAATCCATTGTTTTAAGGATAATGATTTTCGGTTTTTCACGTGGAATGTGAGGTCCCTAAACAGATTACGTGAAGTCGAACAACTTACGGAGGCACTTGACTTCTAAAACTTATTGTTCAATGTGGACCCAATCAAAAGGTCTTGAGCTACGAGCCCATCAGCAAATGCCTCATGACAATCCGCATCAAGGTTAAATTCGGGAACATCAGCCTAATTGGCACATACGCCCAGACAGAGGCGAATAATGAAAATACCAAGGATGACTTCTATGATCATCTTTGCTGGAGTCATCGGAAACACAACTTGCACAACAACACATCCGGAAACGGACTCAGGCTGTTAGACTTCGCCTTGGGGCGGAACCTCTCTGTGGTTATCACGCGGTTACCATACCTGAACATCCACAAAGAGATCTGGCAATCCCCTGATCAATCTACCGTCAATCAAATTGATCACGTTGCGATCGACGTCCGACACTCCTCCAGTACTCTCGATGTACGAACCGTCCGACGTGCAAACTTCGACTCGGTTCACCACAATGTTGCAGCCAAGGTAAGAGCATCGGAGCCGAAATGGGCCAAAACAGTTTGACGTCGGAATGCCAAAATCGCATCTGATTCCTGGGAACTTTGTCGACAGAGTTTCACTGAAACTCGCTCAGAGTTAAACGCTGCCTGCACTAACCATACGAGAAGACTGGAAACGTTATCAAGAAGCCATCAAAGAAGCTGCCACTGATGTGCTGGGTTTCACGTCACCAACCAGAAGGAACCCATGGTTTGACAACGAGTGCAGGCAAGCGCACGTAGCTAAACAAGATGCCTATAAGGCAACGATGCATCGAACAACGAGAGCTGTTCGTGAGCTCTATGAGCAGAGAAGAAGGGAAGAAGGCACAAGTTCGGACCGAAGCCTGCCGGGACCAAAACGACTTGTGGTAGCCTATGCTGAGAATCTGGAAGGATCATTTCTGGAGACTCCTTAACGGCAAATCCCGCTGATAGGCGGAATGTTCTACTCAATTTGGATGATGATAGAGAAAAATTCCGTTCCCCCGACTTAGACGAGGTGAAGATAACAATATCGAAGCTAAAGTCGAACAAAGCTGGTAGAGCGGGCGGACTGTAGGCAGAACTGTTTAAAGCAGCTGGAGATGACTTGATTGGGTGCATGCACCAGCTCATCTGTAAGATATGTTAGGAGAAAAGCATGCTCGACGAGTGGAATCTCAGCGTTGTTTGCCCTGTCCACAAGAAAGGAGACATCTTTGACTGCGCCAACTATCGGGGGATCAGACTTCTTAACATCCAATACAGTTCGTCAAGAAAGTGTTTACACAGCAGCAATTTCACTTCTATAAACTTTATTTCACCAATTTTTTTATTTCCATACTTCATGTTTTGAAAAGTAAATAATGTAAACAGAACTCCGTATAACATATCAATAAGAACAAAAAGCAAAAAGGAACCAAAATTTAACTGTCAAGAAAGGTTTTACACATTCTATTCCGCATGCTTTTCGCAGTGCATACATAGTTCAAGAAGTACCGTTGTAGCGATTTTTTCATTTTATGTTCTGTATGAGATGTAGGAAGTCGAAAGCGAAAATGTTCATTGTTACTTCTGCTGTTGAATGAGTAAGAACAATTTTAATATGCCTGGTAAAAGGATTTCTTTTGACGTAAAGCAGTTGGTTCATACTAACCATTATAATTGTAAAAATGTGAAAGATATGTCAGAGATATTTGGTTTATCTAAGAAAACCAATTACAATATAATTAACCGAGCATAACGTGAAAATCGGTTAGAAAAAATTGCATCAAAAGGCAGGCTAAAAATGTTATCGGACAGAAATGAGCGCTGTTTACTAAACCTTCAAATATCCATTCGAGCTTTGTCCAGAGAAATAAACCAAGAGTGTGGTGTACAAGATTCCAATGAAACTGTAAGGCAAGTGCTGATAAGAATTAGTCTATATCAAGAGTTGCACGGAAACAACCATTACTTTTGTCTCAAAATGTATAAAATACTTATCATTCCCTATAGAGTACAGCATGCAATCGAACGAGTACTGGGATGATGACATATTTTGTGTGACAAAGATAATGTTGTTTTTTTATCGAGGGGCCAAATAGAGTGTGACGCAAACCTTTAAAATCGTTGCTTAACAAAAACATTCCAACCGTTAAATTTGGTAAGTTATCTGTGATGGTGTGGGGGTTCATATGCAGAAAAGGCGTCGGGGACATAGTTTTAATTGAAAATTCCATAGGTCCCTATCAGTGTGCTTTCAGACCAGGAAAGTCCATGATAGACGAGATTTTCACACTATGGCAGATCCTGCACAAGACTCAAGAAATACAAATCGACACCACCTATTTGTCGATTTCAAGGCCGCATACATATGTCAGTGTGCATAGAGACGAGCTATACAGTGCCATGTCTAGTTTCGGCATTCCTACCAAACTCGTCAAGTTGTGTAACATGACAATGAAGAAATCTCGCTGCTCCGTCAAGGTCAGTAATGATCTTAACGAGACCTTTAATGTCAAAAAAGGTTTTAGACAAGGCTAAATAAAACGCTAAATCACTCTTGCCAATCGCTGTTTCTTTGAGCTCAAGAGGCAATTGAATAATAAAGTCAACTCTCGAAGGACTCGCTCTATATTATAGCTTAATCATTCCAGTCCTACTTTAAGGCGAGGAAATCTGTACGTTATTGAAAGCGGATGAGGAAGCCCTTAGTCTTTTCGAGAGAAAAGTTTCTGCGTCTGGAGAGGCATATTGGTTGAGGCCCAGGTCCCCCGGGACTGTAGCGTCAGAAGATGAAAGCCAAATTTCTGAAGGTTATGGACCCAGACCTGTTTATGTAGTATGAGTTTATCGAGAGTAGATTTATATAGAATTCATTTTCTCGTAGCACATTAGGTCTGTTCCAATTCATTTGTAGTAGTTTGGGTAAAAATCTATCTTGCAGAGAGTAACTCTACCAAAACTTGTGAAATGACTTTTCGTAGATATTCGTAAATAGCTATCGGATTTGTTATTTTGTTTTCACTTTGATAGCCATCTGCTGCCCACAGATGTTTCAGCAGCGATTCGTAGTTAGGGGAAATATTTTGCTCTCTCATGAGCTCTCTCTTTTACGAAAAAATCAGCTAATGGAACGCGTTTTCGTAGTTTTTCGGGCAAATTCGTAGACATTCGTTACAATTCAGAACAATTGGAACGGACCTATTAATTATGTCACAATGATTTTTTTGTGCAAAGGCCGACTTAGACGTGGTCAAGCTATCAAGCGTGATATTATTTAGTTTTAATATGTACGAGCCGTTCCATTGAACGGCTGAAATTAGGCATCTCAGTTGCTTTTATGATATAAATTTCTTGCGCGAAAGTCGTAAGAGTAGTTAAGTAAATAAATAATGTAGTATAACTGGCATTATCATGAAGAAGTGGTCTTGAATATGAAAAAATACATATGGTATTTTTATCTGAGCTAACGTTAGATCTTGAGCTTGATCTAGAACGTACATTTACTTTAATTTTATCAAGAGTTGAGAACACATGCCACCTAAGTTTGTTTGTTGTGAACTGACTCCTGAAGTCACCTCAGAGTGGGTGTTTGGAGTTAAAGTCTCCTCCTATGATTATGTAATCATAATTGGGCACAGAATCTATGAGGTTGTTAAGGGCTGGTGTAAGTGCTGAACCAGAGTAGCAGTCAAGGTAGATGGAGATAAATACCAGTAATGTAATTGGGATGATTGCAAAATTTGTGTGATTGAATTCAAATGGAATATTCAGGTGCCCCTTCCATAACTATTCTCTATATATTGTAATGATAATTATCGTTGAGGCGCCGCGTGTTTTGGTAAGCTCAGTGACAATTTTCCTGTACCAGTAGAGTCGTTACTGACTTTTCATTAAACATTTAATCCAGACGAGTTTAGTAGGAATACCAAATTTAAACATGGCAATGCATAGCTCGTCTCTATGCACACTGTCATATGCGGCCTTAAAATCAACGAATAGATGGTGAGTGTTGATTTGCACTTCTTGAATCTTTTCCGGGATCTGCCGTAATGCGAAGATCTGATCTGTCGTGGAGTTTGCTGATCTGAAACTACATTGATATGAACCTATCAGGTCATGGACGAACGGTTTCAGATGCTCACACAATATGGCAGAGAGGATCTTGTATGCGATGCTGAGGAGACTAATCCCTCGGTAGTTGACGCGGTCAAAGGGGTCACCTTTTGTTGTTCATTTTGGTCCCGGCAGGCCTTGGTCCGAGCCTTGTATCCTCAGGATAGCTGTTTTACTTATCAGTAAAACTTTCGAACTTTATTCCTGCCATAACACCTTTCCACTTCCTCGACCGCGCGCTTCTTATGCTCCTTTGTTTTTGTTCTGAGAAGCAGGTGCTTCTTCCCTTCTTCTTTGTTCATAGAGCTCACGAACTGCCCGCGATGATCTATGCAGCAGTGGAAATCGCAGTTTTTTCATCATTTTTTGGCAGCCCATCCCTCTGCAAGAGCGCATTCAACGCCATTTCCTTGTGGGAACAAACTTATGTCCCAAAAAAATTGTTATTTACCGATATATATATATTTTATTATCAAGAATCTGTTTAGGTCTTTTGGCGTTATCTACGAAAACGTATACAATTATTACGTTTCTTAATTGCACTTTTCAGCCCAACTCTGGAGCAAATGAAGGTTTTTTATGGCCAACTTTGTGCTAGGTGTATAGCTTTTCAATCGCTGCTAACTCAGCGATATAGCTCCCAGCTGCCAGCGGCAATCGTTGTTGGTTAAGCGTAACTACTTCGCCCGCTTAGGACAATCTATGTAAGGAATTCGTTCTGGGCAGATAGACTCTTAAAGTTGTGCGTGCGTTTTTTTAAAGACGTCGTTTATAAAAGCCTTTTTTTGTTCCGCAACGGCACCTGCTGGTCCTAAAGGACCTGCCTACCCGGCCGCTCAGTTGGGAGTCCCACACCACATAACTCAGATAACCAACGAAACATGAATAAAATTTTAATGAGGTTTGGGACCCCTACAGGGTATTAGCAAATTATCTTTTACGAACTTAGTCCATACATTCAACTAGTACTTCATTCCATTTTCCAATGAAGCTTGTTCTTTGGAAAAAAAATATTGAGATGAAAACCTCCAAGGCATAAAAACCTGGGGCATAGAACTAAAAAGAATTGTATGAACCTTCACAACAAAATAAGATCTCTCCCCTTCTTCGCTTCAGTCGATTGGTGAAATAAGTTTTCCCGTAAGTACGTAGGGTTGCTTTTACCAAGCTTCAAAGAACGGTCTGTTTTACTGCATGCCTGGTTCTGCTTCTGACGCACTGCTTAATCTGCCTGCTCTTGACTGACTTCCTGACTAAAAAGGAATGGTTTTCAAATCGCCTTGGAGCTTTGATGACCTTGCGCACCGCATCTCCTATAAAGCCAGGCTCATGGACATACCGTCTGGTACGGGGCCACCAATAGTCCAGCTGCGTCGCTCATACAAAGTATACTTTCTCCGTGTTAGGGACTGCCTCTACCCAGAAACTGAATCGGGAAAAGCTATCCGGATTTTCACGGATAGCTCCAAGACGACGGAGGGATCTGAAGGTGACAACATCAGACTTTAAAGCTCTTTAGGTAATTTCGCATAGATGTTCAAGGTGGAAACGTGTTATCCTAATGTCTACAAACAATACTGTGCAGAATTCATGAAGAGAGGGGAAGTATCTTCGCCTGTAACGCAAGTTAATCAAGCCTTTAACCACTTAGAACACTTTCTCTATTAATGTCCCGCTTTTGCTTGTAGCCGGTGGCGGCTGCTTGGCACTGACGTGGTAGGAGCTGGAAGCCTAGGCTCTGTATCAAAGAAGAGCTTGCTGTTTTTCTTTCGGAAGACCAAAGAAATTACATTCAATGTATTCAAATGATTGTGGCTGTGGGGATCATAATCAGGAAGAAAGCTACGTCAGTCAGCGGTGATAATCTCATCCTGTCAGTAAGTATACATTTGTATTAATCTGACATTACGCATGCTGATATTCTGTACGTATTTAAAGTTGATCCTATACCTTATTGAGGAAGCTTGTAGTGACGTGCGATACAACTCGTAAATGTTTGCTATTAAGGCGGAAAGTCTCATTGTTAAGGTGTATCACGTAGGTTTCAGATAGGGTCCTTAATGTTACTTCAGTTGTAAGTTCTCGGTTAAGGTTCGTAACATATATGGTATATTCATTGGTGAGTTCGACGATCTCTTCAGCATTTGAGCGGAATGTGCAACCCGCATTTTTTCCTTTCGCAAAAACGGACGGTACAAAAGTTTTCTTCTAGATTTTTCAGAGACTAATTTCCCCACTATCATACTGCCCATTATGAGACAACTCGTTGACACCCCCTAGGTTTCTTCGTGAGTAACTAAGTCTCTGTCGTACGGCAAGTCAGCCTAGTTTCCGTTTATTATTCATGTTCTCGTTATTATAATATTCGGTTTCGCTAATTTTTGGCATTTATACAGCGTACAGCTACCATATGTGCAAGCGGACGGTGTCTCGTAGAGCTTCCACTACATTTATGTATGGTAGTGTTTCGACTTCACTGATGATTCTTTAGATCTTCTCCTGATGGAGTAGGTTGGTGTTTACTATACACACACTTCTTGCAATTTGGCATGCCCACACATTCTTATTGTCGTCTTCCTTGATTATTATAATTCAATAAATCCACTTCGTTATTGCCCCTTTATCCAATTGATCTTTTGCTTAATATCTTCAGTAATTTTCTGGTTCCTTTCACTGAGCTTATACTGCTGGTTATTATTCATAATCAAATCTTAATCATTTCAGAGATTCTTGTCCCAATCTGCCGTGTCGGGATTGCATGCTAGTCATTTCCAGGCAGCTCCAATCTAGCTGATTGACCTAAGCGTACTCTGCGCCTTTCCTTTTAGCGAATAAAGGCGTTTATACACTTGATGATGCTCTGCCACTATTTGTTAGAACATATGATGTTAACAAGTTAAAGGTGTCAGTTAGTGAACCATCATTTGTCTTCCTTGATTGACACTATTAAGAGCCACTATTCAAAGATATTGCACAGCATAAAACTTAAATTATATGGGTCCCAAGCCACGTAGGGATAAAGGGAAATGAATAAGCGGACCTTGAAGCAGGACAGGCACACGGTACGGTAACTAAACCTGCAAAACTATCAGCATCACAACGCCCTCCAGATCCAGACGGTAGCAGCCCTTCATATCCTACCACCACCTTAAAAGCACTTTGCACCACTTTACTACGATTGGGGCACAAAGCCTATACACACATACAACTTCTCGAGGACTTCACCTACATTCAATACCCACCACGGATGGTATGACGTCAGCCACATACTGGGCTCTGCACACAACAATCCCACAATCCCCAACCCAAAAATCTTAACATAGATAGTTCAATTTAACCTACGTACAAAATTCATTGATGTTAGTGGAGATTATATTGAAAAATAAAAACAATTTAGATAAAATTCGCATTTTCCTTCATATCGATACCGAGAATATATTGAAGGCCCCTCGTATGAGCCGCCTTGGCAGTTAGTATACTTTGTTTATGTAAGTGCGTAAAATCGAGCGTTGAGTGTTGTTGGGTGAACATTCTCTATTCTACCTAAGCAGATAATCATTCCATTCAAGTATTCCTCTTGTGAACAAAAAGTTTACAGGCACTGCAATAAAAAAAACATTATATGCTGTGCATGTTCAAGCATTTTCATCAATCATGTGTAAACATTTGTGCGGAAGACAATTTTGTTGTGCCAAGTGTGATGTGCTCAGACACCAATCTTTTTATTTTTTATTTTTTAGTTTATTTTTTTTTGTCTCATATTCTCATATTACAAATCTTACAGGTTCATTACAATATAGGACGAATTCAATCGAGAATAGGATAGTGCCATTAGGTATTGAAAAGGCAAAAATAGTACTAAATGACACATTATTATTTACAAATTCATTATGGGGGTGTTTATAGTTTTAAGGTAAGAGAAGAAGAGAAAAATGAAATAGTAAATGCAATAACAAACTTAAAAAATAAATAGGAGCAAGATCAAAATATCAGAGTTATATCAAGTTACCGGGTCTAAAAGATTTTCTATCTGTACATGATCAAATTGAAATAGCCAAGATTTTATATTTTTCAGACAGATACTTAGGGATCTCACAGACTTTATGGAGGTAGGAAGTTTGTTGAATAATCTGTATGACAGTATAAAATAGGAATTACGATAACATGTGCGAAATAAAGAGTATTGGCGACATAACTTAGAACATATCTATTTGATATTCTGCTATCAAGATCCACATCTCAGAAAAAAGACTTTCAGAACCTTGAAATAAAACAGGTGTCTCAAGGGGAGAACATTTAATTGTTTAAACAAGGCATAGACAAGACATAAACAAACAAAATATAGAACGGTGTAAGCGGTTTTTGCACACTTTTCTTCTAACACGTTTTTGGAGAATAAGTAATTTTCTAATCTTGTTCTGGTAGGCCCCACCCTAACAGCAGATTCCATACTGCAATTTCGATTGAAAAATACCGAAATAGATCATTTTTAAGATATGCTTCGAGCACGTGGGTTTTAAATAGTAAAAGATACGTAGGGTTGATAGAAAATATTTTTTCAGTGTTCTTATAAGTTCTGCCTAGTTCTATTTACTAAAATTGTTCAACAACTCCCATTTTGAAGCAGTCGCCAGCACAGGACATACTTTCATTGAACAAACTATCATGCAGGCCATATTCATTGTACTGAATCTTGGACAATAGTTTGAATGAAAGAATATGTCAACATCCGATGATAATCTTTCTGAATAGCTAGGAAACGTCAATTTTGTTTTATTGCTAACCTGCATCCTATGCTTAGTGAACCAGCTACTCAAAGCATCTCAACCATGATTAATTTCAAAAATAAGATTTAAAGCGTAACGTTTTTTGATAACCGTTTATTCAAAAAAAAACTTAATCAAATTTGTTTGAATTTTTCTTTATTGAAAAATGCGGTTATACAAAGTGACGTTTACAAAATTCGAATGACGACTGACAACTCACAACTCACGACTGACATCGTCTACAAAATTGCTTAAGAATTTTAATACATAAAAGTGTTTACTCAGCTTTTTGTGCCTGTGGGAATGGGAATGTGAACATGATCCACACGCTGCTGGTCATGCACTTGTGATTGGGTAAGAGGAGAGGTGGTGACGGAGTGGTTACCGTTGGAGCTGATGCGCGTGGGGCTTAGTGGTGTCCAATGGCACACGCGACTCACAGTACTGGGGGAAAGGGGGTGTTGCAACTTGTGGAAAAAGAAAATGGAGTTAGGTGGAGGAGTAAGGAGTGGAGAAGGGAAGTGGAGTGTCTGACGTTACTCGCCCCCCTTAAGATTCTGCTCCGGAGAATCTTTAATTTTTACAATAGTTCGTGTTTTACTTTTACAATAGAAGATTAAACCGATAACTAAGAACATTATAATTTCTAGTATTATTGTAAAAAGTGTAGATTCATGTAGATATGTTTTTAATTTGATTTCCTTCAACAATTTGTGATTTTCGACACTTCTTATATGGATTTCTTTTGTAGGATAACTTGTTACAATTTTATCTATGGTTACATTGTTATAATTGGTTATAATAATATTATCGTAAGTTACAAAATGTTCATATTTAATGCTATTTATCTCTACTTTACAATTTTCAAATCTAAATAGATTGTTACCCATGATATTAAAAGAAAAATTATTACAATTTTGTTGAGTTATTGTATATGTTATGTTTTTAGTAATAATGATGTTGTAATGTATTTGGTTAATTTCTAAATTTTTATTTTCTGTAAAGTTACATTTGGGGTTTTCTTTCAAAATACTAGATATACAATTATCATCTATGATTTCTAAATCTTTAAACTCAATCGTATCAGCTGTGTATTTGTAATTGAAATGTCCATCAGTTATCAATTGATAGTATGACGTTACAATTTGTAGACCATTTTTATTAGGGATGGGTTCAAGTAAAACTTTGTAGAAATTTTCACTTGAATAGTTTGGTATAAGTAATATGAATATTATTTCATTTTCATATATTACAACAGAACTCTTGATATTTCTTAATTTGCTAATTATTATATTGATATCTGTTATTTCTTTAGGAGACAGAATGCCCTTCCCTAGAATTCCGAGTTTACTAAGCAACAGATTTTCTTTTACTTTCCTAACTTGTTCCCTTAGTAAATTAATATCATACTCGATTTGAAAGGCTTGTTGCATACTGCTAATCCTTGAAAACTCTTTGTTTATGGAGTTGCTAATACCTAAAATTTGTGCCTTTATTTCCCGTTGTTGTTGATTTATATGTTTCGTTATATTGTTTATAGCTTCGTTGAAATGGTGGTTTGTCTTTATTTGGTCATTTAGTCCGTCAATTAGTTTTTTATTGTTTCTTCTATTTATTTCTAGACTTTGTCTAATTTCCTGGTCATCGTCATAGTCCATTGTCCCTGTTAAGTATTTAAGTCCTGTTCCTATTGCATTAACTAGACCTCTTTTTTGCTTATGATGGCTTTCTAATAATTTTCCTATTTCTTCTGCCAGGCTATTAAAAATATGTGTTATTGAATGATATTCATTTTTGTAATTTAATCTATTTATGTTATGTTCTATGATGTCCAAATTGTTTGTCCAAGATGTTAAATTTATGTTGTGAAGTATCTTCGTATAGCTTACTATTGCTGAAACCTTTTCGTCTCTGATTGTAATATATCATGGCCCTGAGTTTAAATTATGTACGTAAAGTTTTTGTCCGTTTGCTACGATGGTTAGTAACAGTATTGTCAAAAATGTCTAATAGGAGAAAAAAATTAAATTAATGTATTTTCATATTCTACATTGTTTTACATTGTTTTCCTTAAGGTATTCCTTAATGACGATTGCAGAGAATCCACTCTCTCCGTCTGTAACTATTTTTTGAGGTTTTTTTTTAACTTTTAAAGTTTTTAATAATTCGACCCAGGTTCTGTGTCTGATTTCTTGCACCATACCATGCTTGCTGAATTTATCAATCATGGTGACGTACATGAGATTTATGTTAGCGTACCATACGTCGATGTGCACGATCTGGTTGGGTTTTGTCGGTGTCTCAGTTAGTTTGAATGGAATCTGGTATGGTTGTCGTTCGTACTTAGATTTGTTACATATGTGGCAGTTATTAATAAAAGCCTGAATTTTATCTTTGAGTTTCGGGGCATAGTAGACATCTTTTATTTCTTCGTACGTTTCGTTTATTTCTCTGTGATTGAGTAGATTGTGAGTTTGGTTTATGACTTGCGTTAGCTTTTCTTCGTCGCCAAGAAATTTGCTGCATTTTACCACTTTAAGAAGTTTATTTTTACTGAAATATCTTAGATACAAATCTTGGAACTTTGCATATATGTGATCATGGTTGGAATAAATGAATGGCAACTATACCTTTGTGTGGCAAAAATTGTTTCATTATGTCTAAAACGAAATCTTCCCTAAAGTCCTTTAACTCTATAACAATCCTTCTCTTTTTGAATGTAGTGTATATTTTATGGTTGTTTAATTTGTCCGTTGTATTTAAAATTATTTGGGTCTTATATAAGTTTACGGGTTATTCTATTATTGGGATGTAGTCAATGCTATCCTCATTTGCGCTGTGAATAGTTGCAATAATTGATTGGGTGTCCATTTGTTCTATATTTTCGTTATTCCCTACGTTCTTCTTCTTCTTGTGGCGCTACAGTCCGGGGTGGACCTGGGCCTCAACCAACATGCCTCTCCAGCCAGCACGATCTTTCGCCAGCTGTTTCCAGTTGCGCAAGTTGGTTGAGGTCCTTCTCCACTTGTGTGCGCCACTTCAGTCTAGGCCGTCCTCTGTTGCGTTGTCCCAATGGCTCGGATTCAAAGACTTTTCGGGCCGGAGCAGTGGTGTCCATACGCTCTACATGGCCTAGCCATCTTAAGCGTTGTATCCGTAGACGCTTAACCAGGCGCATGTCGCTGTACAGCCTATAGAGTTCGTCATTAAATCTTCTCCTCCAGATGCCATCAACGCAAACAGGACCAAAAATCGCACGCAAAACTTTTCTCTCGAAAAGACTAAGGGCTTCCTCATCCGCCTTTGCTAACGTCCAAGATTCTGCGCCATATAGTAGGACGGGGATGATCAAGCTGTTATATAAAGCCAGTTTAGTCCTTCGAGGGAGGGCTTTATTACTCAATTGCCTCTTGAGCCCAAAGAAACAGCGGTTGGCAAGAGTGATTCTGCGTTTGATTTCGGTACTGATGTTGTTGTCCCTGTTTACCGCGGAGCCGAGGTAGACGAAGTCCTTAACTACCTCGAAGTTTCTGCTGCCTAGTGTGACGCTCCGTCCGAGACGTCGATGTTGTGTGTCCTTCCTTGATGACAGCATGTACTTCGTTTTGCCCTCATTTACCGCAAGACCCATTTTAGCCGCTTCCGCTTCAATGCCAGCAAACGCCTCATTGACGGCTCGCTGTGTTCGTCCAATCACGTCAATGTCATCAGCGTAAGCTAACAATTGAACTGACTTCTGGAAGATCGTGCCTCTGGTGTTGACTTGTGAGTTACGCACGATCTTCTCGAGGATGATGTTAAAGAAGTCACATGACAGTGCGTCGCCTTGTCTAAAACCTTTTTTGACATTGAAGGTCTCGGTGAGTTCGGTACCGACCTTGACGGAGCAGCGAGAGTTCTCCATCGTCATCCTACACAATCTGACGAGTTTGGTAGGAATGCCAAAACTAGACATGGCACTGTATAGCTCGTCTCTATGCACACTGTCATATGCAGCCTTGAAATCGACGAATAGGTGGTGAGTGTCAATTTGAATTTCTTGGGTCTTTTCCAGGATCTGCCGTAATGTGAAGATTTGGTCTATTGTGGACTTCCCTGGTCTGAAACCACACTGATAGGGACCTATCAGGTCATGGACAAATGGTTTCAGACGCTCACACAATACGGCAGAGAGGATCTTGTATGCGATGTTCAGGAGACTAATCCCTCTGTAGTTGGCGCAGTCAAAGGGGTCTCCTTTTTTGTGGACCGGGCAAACGACGCTGAGATTCCACTCATCGGGCATGCTTTCCTCCGACCATATCTTACAGATGAGCTGGTGCATGCGCCCAACCAGGTCATCTCCAGCTGCTTTAAATAGTTCTGTGGACAGTCCGTCCGCTCCAGCAGCTTTGTTCGACTTTAGCTTGGATATTGCTATCTTCACCTCGTCTAAGTCGGGAGGACGGAATGCTTGTCTATCATCGTCCAAATTGAGTGGAACATTCTGCCTAACAGCGGGATTTGGGTCGTTATCGCTGTTTAGGAGTCTGCAGAAATGATCCTTCCAGATTCTCAGCACAGACTGCGACTCTACTACTAGTTGTCCATTTTGGTCTCGGCAGGCCTTGGTCCGAACCTTGTATCCTCCGGATAGCTGTTTTACCTTTCGGTAAAACTTTCGGACTTCATTCCTGCCAGAGCACCTTTCCATTTCCTCGACCGCGCGCTTCTCATGCTCCTTCTTCTTCCTTCTGAGAAGCCGGTGCTCTTCCCTTCTTCTCTGTTCGTAGAGTTCACGAACAGCTCGCGTTTTTCGATGCAGCGTCGCTTTATAGGCGTCTTGTTTAGCTGCGTGCGCTTGCCTGCACTCGTCGTCAAACCATGGGTTCCTTCTGGGTGGTGACGTGAAACCCAGTACATCAGTGGCAGCATCTTTGATGGCTTCTTGACAACGTTTCCATTCTTCTTCTATGCTTAGTGCAGGAAGCGTCGAACTCTGGGCGAGTTTCCGGGAGACTCGGTCGGCAAAGTTCCCAGCAATCAGCTGCGATTGTAGCTTTTCGACGTCAAACCGTTTTGGCCTTTCTCGACTCCGTTGCTCTCTCGATATCCGGGTTCTTACCTTGGCTACAACAAGGTGATGATCCGAGTCAATGTTTGCACCTCGGAAGTTTCGGACATCGAGAATACTGGAGGAGTGTCTGACGTCGATCGCAACGTGATCAATCTGGTTGACGGTTGATTGATCAGGAGATCGCCAGGTTCCTTTGTGAATGTTCAGGTGTGGGAACCGCGAGCTAGCCACAGAGAGGTTTCGCCCCGAGGCGAAGTCCAACAGCCTGAGTCCGTTTCCGGATGTATTGTCGTGCAGGCTGTGTTTTCCGATGACTCCAGCAAAGATGTCCTCCTTTCCCAGGTGAGCGTTGAAATCTCCTAGAACTATCTTGGTGTCATAGCTGGGGCATCGATCGTATGTTCTTTCTAGGAGATCATAGAAGTCATCCTTGATGTTGTCATCCTTCTCCTCTGTCGGGGCCTTGATGCGGATTGTCATGAGGCGCTCGCTGACTGGGTCGTAGCTCAAGACTTTTTGCCTAAGTCTGCCTCGAACAACAAATCCGCATCCGAATAAGCGCTGCCTTCTCTATCTATAGCAATTGCTGTAGTAGATATCGCAGTTCTTCATCGCTTTTATGCCAGGCCCATCCCATCGCACTTCCTGGATGGCGGTTATGTCAGCTTTGTAGCTGTCAAGGGCCTCCGCAAGTTGTTCGGCTGCACGTGGCCTGTTAAGGGACCTCACATTCCACGTGCAAAACCGAAAATCGTTGTCCTTTAAACGTTTGCTGGGGTCGTCAACAGTTAATCCGTCCTTATCCGAGGCATATCGGTTTCTCTGAACTATTTTATTTTTACGTGGTAAGGAAGTTACCCTCACGCACAACCCACAGACTGGTAGGCCAGGCCCATTATTTAAATCCTCGGGCAGAGGGGGTTGCTGCATACATTAGTTCACCATACAACGGGTGTTGTGATGGCTATCCAGGGGGCGCCACGTGGAGGCTGTATGTCAACTTGACCTGTGCACTAACGAGGATTGCCTTGGCAGCTCGCCATGTTGAGCGCAATCAACGACGTTACCTCGCGTGCATAGGCCCATGCCCCCCTATTCCCTACGTTAGTCTCCTGATTAAGATAGTTTTCCATCCTGGATAGTCCGTCTGCCACTTGGTTATCTTTTCCCTTTACGTATTCAATTTCAAAGTTGTACTCCTCGAGCTTAATTTTCCATCTTTGTAACTTGGAGTTGGGTTCCTTAAGGGAACTTAGCCAAATTAATGGACGATGATCTTTCCTAATGGTGAATTTCCTACCATATAAATAAGGGCGAAAGTATTTCGTTGCCCATACTATGGAAAGTAATTTCTTCTCAATTGTGGAATAGTTAGTTCCATGGTCATTTAGGGTACGACTGGCATAGCAAGTCGGGTGGCCATCTTGGGATAAGACAGCGTCGATTGCAAAGTTCGAGGCGTCAGTTGTAAGTGTAAACTTTTTGTTAAGATCGGGACGTTTAAGAATTGGTTCGGATGTAATCACGGTCTTAAGTGTTTCGAAACATTGTTTATAATCTGGGTCTCTCAAGTCAATCCTGGCTCCTTTTTGTAAACACACGGTCATGGACTTCGCTACTTTGGAATAGTCCTTTATGAATTTTCGGTAATAGCCCGTTATACCGAGGAAAGCCTTGATTTGTTTTTGAGTTTTAGGAAGTCTGTAATGTACTATAGCTTATATTTTTTAAGGGTTAGGTTTGATACCTTCTGTTGTAATAACGTGCCCTAAAAATTCTGTTTCTTTTTTTTAGGAATTCGCTCTTATCGAGCTGCACTTTTAAGTTCGCTTGTTTTAACTTTTCGAACACTTTCTTTATCGAAATTATGTGTTCTTGAAGACTGGTAGAAAATATTATTACATCATACGTATACTTCGCAGATGTCTCCAATATAATCTGCCAACAACTCGTTAACCATTCTCTGAAATGTCGCTATGGCGTTTTTTAACCCGAACGGCATTCTGAGAAATTCGAAGTGGCCATTATTAGTTGAGAAAGCAGTCTTTTGCAATCCTCGCTGGCTATTTCCAAGTCGAGTGTCGTAAAGTACTGCGCTTTGCCTAGCTTGTCGAAGATGTTATCAATGTAGGGAATTGGGAATTTATCGTCTATAGTAATCTCGTTGAGCTTTTTATAGTTGATAACTATTCGCCACTTTTTCAGGCCCGATGCGTCCGCTTTCTTTGGGACGACCCAGATTGGGGCTGCGTATGGAGACTTGCTGGGACGAATTATTCTTTGTCTCAACATCTCGTTTATCTGTGACTCAACTTCCTATCGATGGACTTCTGGGTATCCATAGTTTCAGGTAAGAATTGTCAGTCATCTCCTTCTTGAAAAAATATTGTTGGATATTCTTTGACAAGTTTTGTGATCGCATATTTTTCTTCCTCATTTTAATGTTGCGTACGGATTTGGTTTAAAATTGGTTCCGTATTCGTTTCTGTATAGATTTCCAAATCAGGAATTTGTTTTTCATACTCCTCGTATTTAACTTCTTCTTCATCTTTGTTTAAAAAAATATTAATATTATTTCCGTCTACTGTTAGAATTCTTCGTTTCAAGTCAACGAAGGCTTCTATTGGCAGTAATATATTGTTTCCAATTAGTCCATCGAACTTGTCATGAAATTTGAATTCTAGAAATTCAGCTGTTTTATTGGGTTTTCCAAATTCTTTGAACAGTGGGATTTTTACCTTTTTGCTTATGTAAATGGGGGTACTGGTTGTAAGAATTTTTATTGGCTTGTGTAGGATCGTTTGCCGCTTGGGGTGGCATATACCCGATCTTAGAATACTAGTCTCAGATCCCATGTCGATCAGTATTCTAAGTTTTTTATCATTTTTTGCTTCAACTATTATATAGGATAATTTATTGCCTACCTCCTGAAAATCCTCGTTTTTCTCTAACTTGTTTATTTGTCTTGTTTCTGCCGACAAAGTGTCCATTGGTTCGACCGTGCTAATAGGTTGATTGTTGTGATCAATCCTAAATTGATTACTATGATTTGTTCTTGGATTTGTTCTAGACTGACTATTTGAGTTTGTTCTAACCTGGTTACTTGGGTTTGGCCTAAACTGATTATTTTCATTACGTCTAAAATTTCTTGAACTGTGAGGTTCTACTCTCTCACTGAGTTATTGTTCGCTTCAGGCCTAAATATATCATTTTGGTTATGCCTGTTCCGATATTGAGAGTATTCAGGCTTTTGCGGTTCCGAATTATGCTTTTTACACGCATACCCTGTTTCAAAGAGGATCTGCATGGCCTCTTCCAAGTTTCTCGGGTTTCTACAATATAATAGACCTCTCATAGGCTCAGGGATCTTATTTATGAATATACGTAAAGCGGTCTTGCAATTTTGGTCCACTTCTGTACTAAAGTTATTTGGGTTAGTTATTCTCACTTTATTATTTTGTCTTCGTCGAGTTGCCTTTATATCGTCATAAAGATCTTGACAGTGCGTCCTAAATGGTGTGGCTCTAAGGTCGTCATATAGTTGCTCTACAGACTTCCTATCGCCGAAATATTGAAAGAATAGTTGTTTAACCTCTTCCCAATTTTTTACAGGGTTGTTTATTTCTATAGCTTCCCGTGCCCTGCCTGTTAACCTACATTTGATTACATCAAAAAAGATAAACTGGCTTTGTTCATCAAATCTCGCTAGTGTGGGAAATATTCTGTCCACTAAGTCTATAAAGTTATAAAGATTTTCTCGACTACCACCGTAGTGGGGAAGGTTGCTTAAATACTTAATTGGATCAAGTGTTATCGATAAAGGGGTTACCGCTTGTTGAATTGCTGTTGTTCCTGCTGCTGCCGTTGCTGTTGTTGGTGGTGGCGTTGTCGTCTTCCTGTGTTGATCGAAGAGCATCGATCTTTTTAATCTGTCCAGAGTTGGGTTGGTAATCCTTTCTTTTCTTTTCACTGGTTCGAGTTGCACTCGTTTGAAATTATTTATTTTCACTTGTTTCGCAATTTTCGTAATTTTTTGTTCTTAGAACTTTTTCTTTCGTTTCACTGATTTGAGTTGAACGTTTTTCAAAATACTTATTTTTGTTTTCTTATCACTTTTTCGTAATTTTGTAATTAATCTTTTGTCATTTGTTACCATTTTGAACTTAGGGAATTTCTTAGAACTTATTCATTCTGAATGTGCTTTTCTTACCTTTTTTTGTTTTTGTTTTTTTTTTCGCAATGGCCTTGCTATTTTGTGTTTAAATAATATATTTACTTAAAATTCACTTAATTTATAACTCTGGCGTACAGGACACTTTCTTCGAACACTGTGCAATATCTTGGATGTGGATGAGTTTAATCACTCAAACGCTTTCTCCAAACACTGTGCAATAACTTGGATGTGGATGAGTTTAATCACTCAAACGCTTTCTCCAAACACTATAGACTTGGATGTGCATGAGTTTGATCAGTATATTCACTATAATTGTTCACTTGTGTTAAAAAATTAAAAATTACCGCGAATAATTATTCTTCTACGAACACACACGTACACAAGGACTACCGACTGCGCCAGTAACGTTTTTTGATAACCGTTTATTCAAAAAAAACTTAATCAAATTTGTTTGAATTTTTCTTTATTGAAAAATGCGGTTATACAAAGTGACGTTTACAAAATTCGAATGACGACTGACAACTCACAACTCACGACTGACATCGTCTACAAAATTGCTTAAGAATTTTAATACATAAAAGTGTTTACTCAGCTTTTTGTACCTGTGGGAATGGGAATGTGAACATGATTCACATGCTGCTGGTCATGCAATTGTCATTGGGTAAGAGGGGAGGTGGTGACGGGGTGGTTCCCATTGGAGCGGATGCGCGTGGGGCTTTGTGGTGTCCAATGGCACACGCGCCTCACAGTACTGGGGGAAAGAGGGTGTTGCAACTTGTACAAAAAGAAAATGGAGTTAGGTGGAGGAGTAAGGAGTGGAGAAGGGAAGTGAAGTGTCTGACGTAACTAAAGGACTATTGGATGCATACGCAATGCCTAGATTGACTGCAAATGCAGTGAATTTGCCGATGGTTTTTTGACTGAAAATATAATTTATGTACACAAGGAATAGAATAGGCCCTAGGATAGAACTTTGGGGCACTCCAAGATCCACACACCGATCAGTAAGGTAAGATTGAAACCAATTAAAAATAAAACCTCTAGATCCTTTGAACAATTTTTGTAAGAGAATGTTGTGATCAACCTTATCAAATACTTTTTGAATATCAACAAAGAGATTTGCACAGTACCTTTTATCATCTAATCTTTTATAAGTTGAGTAGCCGAAATCTAGCAATGCATCTTCGGTTGTTAAGTCTTTTCTAATACCATACTGTTCACGACTAAAAAAATTATAATTTTTTAAAAAGTTTAAAACTCTTTTTTTAATGCCTTTTCAAAAACTTTAGAAATATTTGGAAAGAGGGATATTGGTCTACATTTATTTTTATCTTTGGGATCTCCTAAGGAGGACCAACAATAGCACATTTTCAATCGTCAAAAAATGTACCAGATTCTACACTGAAATTAAGGATATATGCTAAAATATCCGCCACATTGAACATTATATTTTTAAGTACATGATTTGATATACTATCATTACCACACGATTTCGAGTTGTTAAGGGATTTTATTATTTTCATTACCTCGAAGCAAGAAATTTCATCAAAATAAAAACTAATTAAACATGTTTTATCATCTTAAAATCTAGAGTTCGAAACACAGTCGCAAGTATGAATAGTGTTATCTGCAATAGAGGATGCAATCGAAGCGAAGTAGCTATTAAATTCGTTAGCAATCTTGGTCTTATCAGTAATTTCTTTAGGGCCATTTTTCAAAATGATTACCCAATCGCATTTGGAACGTCGATGAATTATTCTATTAATTACATCCCATTCCTTTTTTAAAATTCCCACTACATCTTTCGTATTCCCTACGATAAAATCTGTCAAGACATTCTTGCACTTCTACTTTCAATTTCTTACATAGGTTATTGTAGCGGTTTCTTAAAGATATATTCTGTTTATGTTTTTTTACATTTAACTCAAGGCTTATTCTTTACTCTAATTTTATTTAAAATATACCATATTTATTAATCCAAGGTTTAAGGTTTTTGTCTTTGGATTTTGATGGTCTGATAAAGAGGCTCGATTCCTCCATATTTTAATTTAATATGTCAAAATGTCATCTTTCTCAGCGTATAACTCTTGCCAACTTTCAAAGCGAAGTTTATCATTAAGAAAATTGAATTGAATGATGGAAATGTCCAAAGTGCGGTTATTGAAGTTATTGTCATTGTCAGCTACACTTTTAGAGGTGACTATTAAAATACCTGTCATGCAATGATCTGTAATCTGTAAATCGAGGTTTAATCTTGAACATTTCTCTAGAGGTATATTGCCAAAACGCGCTAGTACATGGTCTATGTAAGTACCGGCGGACGGCCGTGTATCAAGGAAACTGATTAATCAAGGAAACTAAGCCAAATACCGCCAAAGTTGCTCAATAAGAGTCCACAATATCGCATTGTAACAACATGTCTAGGTTGAAATCACCAACAAAAACAAGATTTGAACATCTCTCACTTTTCAAAAAACGTGTTAACTCATCTATGAAAATTTCAGAAGAATATACATGTAAATTATAGAAACAAACAAGAGTGAAAGCTACTTTATCAATAATAAAACATATTTTTAAAACATCTGCACTAACCAGATTACATTTCGTAACTTCACAATCATACAAAATTTTAACGAAGACACTAACGCAACCAGCGTTATAGGAATCATTGGTCACTGCAAAATATGTGTACCCGGAAACGATTTTTATCGTCAATTTCACATAAGAAAATCCAAATTTCCAACACAAATATAAAATCTGGCTTGGTAATAAAAGTTTCTAAGTGAGCAACAAGAAAATAAATTTTTTTTCAAAGACTTCTGATATTTTGATGCACAATAATTAAAGAATTATCATAATTGACATCAAAAACATTCCCATTATATATATTTACATAAAGCAGGATTTAAGTTATGATTATCGTTATCAATAATATAATTCATTGTTTATATAAAAAGTGAAAAAGTAATAATAATTTAAGTCCAACGATTATTTAAATCGTTTGGCGATTCAATAACTATAATCCTGTTTCTTTTAATTTTTCTCATTAAAATTCTGCCATTTCTGATCCATAGATATTTAAAATTATTTTCTGCTTTAAATTCTTTGCTTCCATAAACAAATCCCTATTATATTTTGTCAAAGTTTCATTACTTAAATCATCAATGAGAGAAGTTTTAAGATTGTTTCTCTTTGTATTTTTATTTTTCATAACATTTGACTTTAAGTGATAAAAGGATAAATGCACACAGATGATACCACAATTTTTGCTCCCACTGTGTTTGTTGTCTCTCTCTCTCCTAACTGGACGTCTCTTCCGCTTAACAAAGCATTTCTCAACTTGTTGATCGGCAACTGTAACACCAAGAGCATCACCAAATATTTTTTTTACAATTTCTTGTGCGTTCGTTTCTCAACATCCGGAACACCAACAATTTCAACAGCGTTGTGCAGTTCACGTTGCCCCATCCAGTTAAGTCCCTTTTCCAGGACTCACTTCATCTATGTGGTCGCCGTGGCCGAGTGGGTAGAGTGCGACGCTCACACGCCGAAGGGTCTAGGTTCGACTCCCAGCTCAACACCAATTTTTCGAATTTAACGGCAACACCTCTTTCGAGCTGCTGATGACACTTAAAGAGTAATAAGTGTCTAAGAAAGCTTCTCAAATCTCGCCGTTCGGAGTCGGCAAAAAAACTGTAGGTCCCTTCTACTCGTGAGAGAACAGTAGCGCGCACAACACGAGTAGTTGATGAGCAAGCTAGGCCCTGGTCCCCCTTTGGACTGTAGCGCCAACAATTATTATTATTATGCAACAACTGAATGCTGATATTAACAATAACAATTTACAGCGCGTTTAAACTGTTAACGGCTCGCCATTTATTTCTACAGGCACGATGGGTTGCGTCACGTACTTTATCACCACGTTGCAACCCAGTCTATAGATGGCAAAATCACTTTAGAAATGATCTACCTCAAGCTAAATAAACGAGAAGAAACCAATAATTGAGTTTTGCCCGAAATCACTGAGCTGAATACTGAAAATGCTGATTGGAAGAAGAAGAAGGAAGAAAATGCTTCTTAGTGATTGCATTGAAATTGTTGGTGTGCCGAATGTCAACAATGAAATTCTAAAGACAAATCGATATTCCTGATGCGAACAGGCTATGTAAGACAATAAAACACTAGGAAAGAACAGACAACAACAAGTTCATCATAGGTGTCAAGTTCACCAAACAGGTGACAGATGAAAGCAAAATAAATTTAAATGTGTTTGGTACAGAAATAAACAAATTATGCTTAGAAAAGAAGAGGTTGGTAAGTTTATCCCATTTAAATCATTTGATGATCTCATCACTATTTTATTGTTGTTGTTTTTTTTTTTTAATAATAAAATTAATTTTGATTTAAATGAAGTATGTGATGATTATTCCATACTAAATTTAAATTGCAATAATGTTTTTTTTAAGTGGTTCATATTGTTTGAATAAGCTGTTTGTGATATATTAGAATGTAAGAAGTCTGAGAGAACATTTTAATTCCCTGAATGCTTTTCTCTGTCTTCCTGACATTTTAGTTGTATAAAAAATTTGCATCTATGGTTTCATAGTAACTGATTATTACTTGGCTAGTTGTTGTTTCTCTGCGAAATCAAATCAGAGATGATCCGGTAGTAAACGAAGTTAAATATTTGAATTTTTTAACAGCTGATATTTTAATGGTCTCTTTAAGAATGAATAAGAGAAAATTGGTAGTACTGTGTGTTTATAGATTGCAAAAGTTTAGATTAGAGTCATCTGTGACTGAAATTTTCTACTAACAATAGGTGATTTCGATTAAAATTCATTAGATTATAACGAACTTGTGTTATATTAATTAACGATTCCTGCTTCGCATGGTTTCTTTAATTTAATTAATGAAGTCACTAGGCCTTCTTTAGGGAGTTGCTTGGATCATAATATAGCCGTCTTTCGAGGAAATAGCGATAAAATAGTGATAGAGACGTGACATTTCGTTGATGTTCGAGCGAGTCGATTGACTTCGCAGCATTGTTATCACCAATAAGTTTTATCGCTAGCTGTTGGATTCTATCTTATAGGTGCAAAGAGGTCTTAGGAGCACCGGACCAGATAGAAGCGGTATACGGTAATATATTGTTGCCAGGTCAGAAGGGGTGAAATATTTCTTGCATGGCTTTATGAAACCTAGACATTTCGCTACATTTTTGGCGATCTCGAATGTGTGATCGTTCCAACTTAGTGTTGAGTTGATACACGTACCATTCAGTTTCAACAATGTAGGAGCCATTCATAGATAATGGCAGGTTGTTTGAGAACGCTTGAGTGACAGTAGACAGCACTGAGTTTTGGAAGCATTAAATTCCACTCTATTCTCTCTATACACCAATCAATTATGCTGTCAAGATCGGAATTTAATAAGCTTAAAATACGCTGCCGTTCCAAGTCAATGGCCGAAGAGGAGAGACGAGAGCCGAGAAACGAATATGAAAACCTGACGGTACTGTCATCAGCGAAGGAGTGAATTGTATCAGTGACAGAGTGTCGGAGACAAAACGGAGCCCTAAGGGACAATAGCATTAATATATTGAATAGCAGACTTGAACCCATCCAATACAACTTGTATTGAACGGTTAGAATGGTAATGTCGAATCCATTGAAGAAGAGATTCATCGACGCCAAAAGCTCGCATTTTCGACAAGAGAGCCTGATGCCAGACTCTGTCAAATACTTTTGAAATATTTTAAAATAAGTGCAACGATCTTGCTTTTTCCTACATTGTGCAAAGATTGATTCCATTTTTCGGAGAGATATACCATCAAATCACCAGTGGACCTGTTGCTACGGAAGCCGTATTACCGGTCATTAAGAAGCTTCCAAGTTTCGAGATATATCATTAGCTGACGAATTATCAGCGTTTCCATGATCTTGGAAAGTAGGGACGTAAGTGCTATGGGTCTGTAGAAGGTGGGTGAAGATGGTTCACCTTTTTTAAGGACAGGCTGGACAAATGCTGTTTTCCCCTTATTTGGAAAGAGCAGTAAAGAGTAGGACAGATGTAAAGCTTACGCAGTGGTTTTGCCAGCGTAGAAGAACAAGTCTTCAGAAGAACGGGGGATACCTTCCGGGCCAGCGGATTTGTGCACGTTTATATCTTTAAGTACTTTGGCAAATGTACGAGAGCGAAAATGGACTTGTCTCATGGAAAAATTTTTGCTCACGAGTACAGGCGCGGACAGAGCGCAATCTGGAAGCGTTGAGCTGGCTGCAAAATGTGCAGCTAACAGATTTGCTTTGTCTAAAGAGCTGACAGCTAGAATGTCATTGCAAATGAGCGTTGGAATTGAAGACCAGGCGGAATTCTTTACGTTTTTACCAAATGACCAAAAGTTTTTGCTGCCCTTGGGACAATCCAGCACTTTTTGCCTCAACTTTTGATCATAGTAGAATTTAACACATATTATTAATGCATTGCAATCATTTCGGGCCCTTTTGATTTTCTTCCGGTCTTGCACGCGTTTGTCTTCGGTACTCTTCATTCTGTGAGGAATGAAGGATTTCATACCTGACAAAATTTTATTTGTAATTATATCAGCTGCGGCATCCACGTCACTATCGAGTAAGCATAGTGACCAGTTAAAATCCCTAAAAAAGTTGTTAAGGCCGCTCCAGTTGGCCTTCTTGTTGAATGGGACGAGTATGGAAGATTGGCTGATACGACACAGTGGTTTGACGAGCCTAGAGGCGACAGTATGTCAACTGAGTATATCTCAGGATGAGATGTGAGAAATAAGTCCAAGGTGTTGGCGGTATGATCTGCTATGTCAGGTATTCATGTTGGCTCATTCACTACCTGGGTCCAGTTGATTACTTCAGCAAAGATTTCAACATACCTTCCTTCGGGTGTTGTCTGGCGTGTATGTCGAAGCCAAGAAGAATTGTGTACATTGAAATCGCTCGTAATTACAATTTCAGTGCGAGGATTCAGGGATACAATTCTTGCAATGGAGTCGGATAGCGCATCAAACTCGTTCAAAGTTGAGTTGCTATCCAGGATTGGACTTCTATAAATAAAGCAATAGTGGATTAACTGCTTACGGGCATGGAGTTTTAACCACAGGAAAATAAACATAACTGGAACAGTGGCCGCATTGTATTGTATAGTTGAAGTTGGTAAACAACATCACTACGCAAGTAGATAGGGAGACCGCGAGCGCTATATCCAGGCAGGTTCAAATCCGACAAGTCGGTATTCTCACCTACCTGTGTTTCACTTAGCGCCAAGAGAGCTGGTTTATAGCGGGAGAGGTGAATGTACACAGCAAAGAGATTTGCTCTTAGCCCACGAACGTTGCTCACATCAACACGGAATTTTCCTCCCATATCAATCACAAACATTAAGTAAACCAACTCCGACTACGCAGCTGGTAAAAAGAAGAATTAATAAGTGTAAGTCATTGCTATAGGTTCACAAGAGAAACCAATGTAGGTAGTATCCCCATACATTGATTTGAGTTGATCCACTAACAAAAATTCACACTTCATAATCCTCTACGTCAGATGCTAAGCAAACTCAGTCATCGCCCCAGCTAGCAGCGGCTTGTGAAGGAGGGCGAGGGGAAGGGAAGGCACTGTGCGTGCTAAACCAGATCACTGCACTTCACAACACTAATGAGCGTTGATTTTTACTATAATATTTTAAAATATATATATGTATATATATTTTTTTTTAATGCCCAAGACATTTCACGAGGCGCGAGGGATTTTTTTTTTGATTTCGACACAGTGATTTTTTATTTTTGTAGTGGTGCATGCGTCAGCGGGACGTGTGCATGCCGTCGGAGGGCAACTCGGCACTCCCGAGTTGGGAAGAATTTTAGAAAGAGAGAAAAAAAATTTATAAAAAAAAATCCATGTAACACGCGTCTTAAAAAACTCAAATCATATATTGTGTAGTCAAATTAAGTAGGAAATTCCTATTTGTCGCGATATGTACTACCACAGGAAATTTATAGCTGCTAAGGGAAATTTAAAATCTGAATGTCAAATAATTAGCAATATGTTAGACAAATGTTTAACTATTTCTATACCTTCCTTCATAACTTTAGATAACTGTTTCTGGCAATAAGAATGTTGCTAATAAGTTCAATTCTAATTATACTACGCTGCCAGAGGTTTTAGTTGCAATGAGGGTGTTAACGTTCAATTTCTTCGATGGTATTTCGAACAAAATCTTAAAACTAATTGCTTATTCTGCTTTAGATCTAGTGACACATATTTTCAATCTGAGCGCCTTAACATTAATATTTCCGGTTGCTCTAAAATGCGCCGATGTTATTCCATTACATAAGAAAGGACCTACAGAGGACATTTGAGAAATTTATGAAAAACAGAATATTCTCTTTTTTAAATAAATTTGAGCTTTTCAGCGTAAAAAATCTACTGAAGATACTCTTCTTAACTTTTGCTCTCATTAGTTTTCAAACTATATAACAAAATGTTTACAGCTGGACTGTTTATTGATATTAAGAAAGCATTTGATATGGTTTACAATTTTTACTGAAGTTTTATAAGGACAGGTTTTCGAAGTTTCATGCTCGATTGACTCAGTTCGTATCTATCAGAGAGATCACAAACAGTGAAGATTGGGGATACGTTGGCGGTCCACAAGGCTCAGTTTTGGGACCAATACTGTTTCTAACACATGTAAACTCTATTTTTCTTTAAATTTTAAGGTTTTTTTTTATGGGGCAAAAAGCAATTTACATCTTATTGCTAATATCAATTGTGACCTTAACTGATTGAGAGCATGCTTTGCTGAAAAAGCTACCTCAAGCTAAATAAACTGGAAGAAACCAATAATCGATTTTTGCCGGAAATTACTGAGCTGAAAATGCTGAGTGGAAGAAGAAGTTTAATTTTTTGGAGAGTCGACGGAACTATCAAGAACAATCGCTTCTTAGTAATTGGATTGAAATTCTAAAGACAAACCAAAACATATATTTCACATTTGTCTTTAAATCGATATTCCTAATGCGAACAGGCTATATAAGACAATAAAACACAAGGAAAGAACAGACAACAACAAGTTCATCATATGTGTCAAGTTCACCGACCTCCAAACAAACAGAAGATTATGAAAATGAAAGAAAAAGCAGAAAACAAAATTGATATCTTTTATGATAGATGACCAAAACGGCAACGGCTAAGACAGAAAGAGAACCAGTGCATTCACCGATGATGCTCTTACACGATACACGCGGGCACTCTTTATGAAGGCGACAGATGAAAGCACAATGTGTTTGTGTGTTTGGTACAGAAATAATCAAATTATGCTTAGAAAAGAAGAGGTTGGTAAGTTTATCCCATTTAAATCATTTGATGACCTCATCACTATTTGATTGTTGTTTTTGTTTTTGTTTTTAAATAATAAAATTAATTTTGATTTAAATGAAGTATGTGATGATTATTCCATTCTAAATTTAAATTGCAATAATGTTTTTTTGAAGTGGTTCATATTGTTTGAATAAGCTGTTTGTGATATATTAGAATGTAAGAAGTCTGAGAGAAAATTTTAATTCCCTGGTTACACACCTGAATGCTTTTCTCTGTCTTCCTGACATTTTAGTTGTATAAAAAATCTGGATCTATGGTTTCATAGTAAATGATTATTACTTGGCTAGTTGTTGTTTCTCTGCGAATCCAAATGGAAATTACGCTTTAGGTGGTGTTGGGTATTTTATCAGAGATGATCCGGTGCTTCGAAACACGTCTACTACATCGTGACAGGTGATGAATCGTGGATTTACGCGTATGAGCTCGAAAGTAAACAGTAGTCGACTGTATGGGTGTTTCAAATTGAGCCAAATCCAACAAAAGTTGCCCACGCACGAAGCACTTTCAAGTAAATGGTCGCCTATTTTTTCGAATAAACTGGACAAGTCGCAACCGTGCTACTAGAAAAACGCAGAACAGTCAATTCTGAATAGTACACAACCATTTGTTTGCCAGTTAACGGATCACCGCCGACGACGGATCACCACCGATGACGGATCATTCTTCACCACGACAATGCGAGCTCTCACACATCGGCTAAAACAACTGCATTATTGAGCACGTAAAACATCGATCTGAAGAGTCATCCGCCGTACAGTCCTGACTTGGCACCGAATGACTTCTTTTTATTCCCGTACGTAAAAAATAAAATTAGAGGTCAACGTTTTTCGACACCTGAAGAAGCGGTTGATGTGTTCAGAATGCATGTTTTGGAAATACCTCAATCAGGGTGACAAAAGTGCTTCGACAATTGGTTCAAACGCATACAAAAGTGTATAGATCTTATTGGCGAGTATTTTAAAAAACAATAAAGCTATTTTCGATGATTAATATTGGTTTTTGTTCTCTAATACCTTGATTTTGTTTTGGTATATGTAGATATGTGTATTGCATGGATTCCTTAAAAAAATTCACGTCTTTCTTAAGTAATGACGTTATTTGATGTGGATTAAATTTATGTTGTAATAGGAAATGTGTACGAGGCAGCAAATACATTATTATATTTCACTTTAACATTTTAGGGCACATTAAGTAAAGTTTCGTTGGTAGTCGTAGACAAGGATAAAAAAAACAATCCAGCCTCGGACGTGTCTTTTAGTATAAGCCAAATTACTCCTGGTAAGTGCTTTGCATAAGATTTGAAAAATAATTCACATTTTTGTTTATTAGTTTGTTTAAATTTCAGCAACGGTTATCATTTTTAGAGATGATTACAAATGTATACAGAAAAAAATCAGTGTTTACGTAGTTAGCATTTTGAAATAAAATAAACACATGGCAATTTTGGCATTTAATAAGTTTTATCCATCTTTGTTTAATAATATTCTCTCCAAATACGAACCTATTAAAGACTTTATACGTTTTAAAGGACGTGTATATTTATATCTATATATCTGTAATCGTGTGTATAGTTAGGTGTTTACAAATGACAAGTTTTAATTTAGGTGCTTTCCACATCGAGTTCTCGACAATTACAACTTAAATAATCTTTTTCTCATGCTCCTTATATAATCCAGTGATTTAAAATATGACTCAAACTTGCGAATGCATGGTTTTAGTAGGAATATATCTAAGTCGTTTGAAGATATTGTTGCGGACCTCACAGAGGTCTACAAAAGGACATCACTTCACCGGAATTATTCTCCAGTTTTGAAATATAATTTACGTCCTAAAAAAATCATCATAAATAAAGAACAACAAAAATGCAGTCACCAAAATGAGTAAGAAAGCAGGTGCAAGTAGCATAACTTGCTGGAAAGTAAAGAACATCTTCGCGAAACTGGGTGAGAGGAAGAACATCAACATCAGAATAAAGAGGAAGCTATCGAATAGAGAGCTGGAATACCGTTAAATTTTCAAGATAAAGTTGTCACTGAACCATCAAGCGTTGAACATCGTCCGTTCGTTTGTTTAACAGCCAATATCGTTTATAATTATTGAAATTAACATAAAAATATAAAAAATGGTAGATAATTGTGGAGAGTGCAATACTGGCATATTGTCGGCCGATTTCATGAGCTGCGGTGGATTCTGCTGCAGAAAATTTCACATCAAATGTGTGAAATTACACGCGACAGCTGTACAGCTCATAAAATCAACCGGCAATGTATATAAGTGCAAAATCTGCAACAATGTGACATTTTTAGGCTTACTAAGTAAGCTCACTTCATTAATGAATGAACTGAGCTTAATTAAATCGGATATTCGCGAATTGAAAAAAAATTCTTCACCCAACACGAAAACCAACGGAGTGCATTTATTAACGGAATGAACAGCATTTATTAACGGAAGAACAGCAAGCTGCCTTGCCAGCGGAAAATGTGATTGGTGCACCAAGCAATATTGATAACGAAAAAGAAAAGTGGGAAAAAGTTATAAATAAAAAAATAAAAAAACCACTAAGCGCGTTAAGAAAAATAAAAAAATTGTAGGCAATGATGTGTCAGCCTCCGAACTTGTCGCGGTTCGTATCAAAGAAATACATGCCGCTGGTTTCCGTGTTGACACCACAGAGAGTATGGTGAAAAGTTAAATTTCAATGAAATTGAACATTTCCGACCGCGAAATTACATGTACTAAATTGGTTAGCTCAACCGCGGACTTAACCAAATTAAGATTTGTCAATTTAAAAATAACAGTGCCAGAAAGTGCTTACGCGCGCGCATTAAGCCCATCGAACTGGCCATCGGGAATTAGAATTAAGAATTTTACAAAAAAAAAACGGAGTTGCATTGCCCGCCACAGCCAAAACATAAATAATGATCAGCTGCGAGGGCAATGCACCCCCGTCGAAACCATGTCTCTGTATTATCAAAATATTGGTGGAATGAGAACGAAAATAAATGGTGTTTATATTTCGCTCTCGGAACACCAATATGATGTTGTTGTTTTAACAGAGACATGGTTGTACCCAGACATTTGCTCTGCGGAGATTTTCGACGCGTTTTATGTAGTTTACCGGAATGATCGATGCAAATCGATTAAGGAGATGGGTGGGGGAGTCATAATAGCTGTCTCATCTCGCCTTCTCAGCCGGCAAATTGCGTTGATGCACTCGACAACTGATGTGGGGCAATTGTGTGTGTGCGTAGATTTTGTTACAGACGTCCGTTATCAAATGTTTATTCTTGTCTCTTATGTTCCAGCAAAAAGTGTTACCCTTGTGTATCAAAAACATATTGACAACATTAGTAGTGTCATTACTCGTCTTGAAGCCTCCAAAATACGGTGCGTACCAGGAGACTTCAATATTGGTGATGTTACTTTGAGGAATATACATCCTGATGAGAATTTAATCCCATTTAATGTTACTCATGAATGGGAGCATTTGCTAATTGATGGAATTTTATCGTTGGGATTATTACAAGTAAATAATATTAAAAATAGTTTGAAAAGAATATTATATTTAATATTTCTAAATAACGACATAAACTATACATTAGAAGCATTGGATCTAATTGATTCAAATAAAATACATCATAAGGCGTTGTTGTTGGAATTCGAATTCTTTAACTACGGTAGTGACAAAAATAGTAATATTGCCAATTTAAGTTTCAATTTTCGTAAAACCAACTTCGTTGCTCTGATGGATTATTTAAAAAATGTCAACTGGGATGCCATCTTAAATTCTCCAGATTTGAAAGGTAATTATGATATGTTTATGAATAAATTAAATTCTGGTAAAGAGTTATTTGTCCAAAAACGCATCGGAATTATCGGTTCAAAACTCCATGGGCAAATAAACAGTTGGTTAATTTAAGAAATGTCAAAAGGAAATCATATTCTATCTTTCTTTCAAACAAATCGACATCAAACCGTGAAAGATTTTTGAGACTTAGGAAAGAATATCAGTTCTTGAATAGATATCTACACAGGCAATATATCTTGTCAGTAGAATCTTCGGTGAAGAGCGATAGTTCAGCATTTTGGAAGTACGTTTAATCTAAGAAAAATTCTTTAGGCTTACCTTCCGATAATAAACAACTTAGATCCGAACGAGTTCAAAAGAATTTCACGAGATACGCTTTCCGAAAGTTGTATTCCTTTGAAGATCTTCCTAATTATGTTGAAAGATGCAGAACAATTGGCTTGCAAACCTTAAGTTTCAGGCGTAAGGCAACGTCAGCCATGTTTATTTGTGATATTATTAATTATCAATTAAATTCAACAGAATTACTTTTTCTCATAACTATATATGCTCCCCAAAGATTTCTACGGGTGAGAAACTTACTTTTTGACAAAAGGCACAGAACCAATTACGGTGGCAATGAACCTATTACAAGGTGTATAAATACATTTAATGATCTTTTCAATGAATTTGATTTTAGCTTGCCACGGTTAGAATTTAAAAACATGATTATTGCATCGTATTTGAATTAATATTATTTATTGAAGTAATCTGTAAGACGATAAGAGTTGGTAGATGATCCTAAGTCGCTCAGCAAACATCTGCTGTGTAAAGCGATACTGTGAGTTAACACTTAGAGAACGTAGTGTTTTGTGTTACTCTGTGATGGATATAAAAAAAAAAAAAAACATATCTTTCATAATTGTCTTTAAATCGATATTCCTGATGCGAACAGGCTATGTAAGACAATAAAAAACAAGGAAAGAACAGACAACAACAAGTTCATCATACTGTGAGCGTAAAAACTGAGTAAACAAACATCTGATTACTGTATAAAGATGAAAATTGGGTCAAAACAACAACAAAACTCAAATTCCATTGATACACAAAAACAACTTTATTCACTGTGATCAATTATTCAAAAAATTAAGTACGGTAAAAACAAAAACAATTACACTTTTTTAATGAAAATTATTACTACTTCACATATTACGAGTCAAAAGTGAGTAAACAGTATACAATTCTATGAACAAATGTACTTATTTATTGTTTAAAAAATAAAATTTAGTACTTTGTTGGTCCTCCCTTAGACTTTATTACTTCCTTGAGTTTACTTGGCATAGACATTACCAGTTTATTGGTAACATCGGGGACAATTTTTGACCATTCTTCTGTTATAGTTTTTTTCAGGTCTTCTTTGTTGTTAATAGTACTCTGTCGAATTCTTCTATCCAAATGCTCCCATAAATGTTCTTTTGGGTTAAGGTCCAGTGATTGCAAGGGATGATCAATCTGTTTTGGGATCCTATAAAGCAACCATTCCTTAAAAAGACGTGAGGTATGCTTAGGATCATTGTCTTGCTGAATTCAATATTTATTCTTCATTTTTGCTCTCAAAATTTTTTTATTCATATGGTTCTTAAAAATTTCGAATTTGCTTTTATCACTAAATAAAATGCTTTGAATAATTGATCACATTGAATAAAGCTGTTTTTGTGTATCAATGGAATTTGAGTTTTGTGGTTGTTTTGACCCAATTTTCATCTTTATACAGTAATCAGATATTTGTTTGCAAATAAACAATGATGCTCTTACACGATACACGCGGGCACTCTTTATGCAGGCGATAGATGAATGCAAGAAAAATAAATTTAAATGTGTTTGGTACAGAAATAATAAAATTTTGCTTAGAAAAGAAGAGGTTGGTAAGTTTATCCCATTTAAATCATTTGATCATCACTATTTGATTGTTGCTTTTTTTGTTTTTAAATAGTAAAATTAAGTTTGATTTAAATGAAGTATGTGATGATTATTCCATTCTAAATTTAAATTGCAATAATGTTAGTAAATAAATAGTAAATAGTAGTAAATGATTATTACTTGGCTAGTTGCTGTTTCTCTGCGAATCCAAATAGAAATTACGCTTTAGGTGGTGTTAGGTATTTTATCAGATTTTATCAGATTGATCCGGTAGTAAATGAAGTTAAAAATTTTAATTTTTTAACAGCTGATATTTTAGTGGTCTCTTTTAGAATGAATATGAGAAAATTGGTAGTACTGTGTGTTTATAGATTGCAAAAGTTTAGATTTGAGTCATCTGTGGCGGAATTTTCCAATCTCCTACTGAAATTTTCTACTAACGATAGGTGATTTCAATTTAAATTTATTAGATTATAATGAACTTGTGTTATATTAATTAAGGTTTCTTGCTTCGCATGGTTTCTTTAATTTAATTAATGAAGTCACTAGGCCTTCTTCAGGGAGTTGCTTGGATCATATTATTGCCGTCTTTCGAGGATACCACTTAGTTCTTATAAGAGGTGTATGTATGATTCAAAAATAATTGGAAACTCTACGACAGGTGTTCTTATTAAAATATCTGATTGAATGACGTTGTTTATACCTTTCAATGACTGGAATTAAGACACAGCACGGGCCGAAGGTATAGAGAAAGAGAGGGAAAGGAGGTACCGTTGCACATTGGTTTTAAATGCCTGTGGATTGTGAAGGTCCGAAGGTAGGCTTAAGGGTGAACGGGTGAGCATTCCTAGCAAGGCTGGTATTGCGGCTGAGTTCTTGAAGGCGAGGAATGCAGCTGGCTAACTCGGTAGAGCATTTTTTCTAAAGACGTGACATTTCGTCGATGTTCTAGCGAGCCGAGTGACTTCGCAGCATTGTTATCACCAACAAGTTTTATCGCTAGCTGTTGGATTCTATCTAATAGGTGCAGAGAGGTCTTAGGAGCATCTGACCAGATAGGAGCGTTGTACTCAAGCTTTTGGCGGATGTACGTTTTATATATTGTTGCCAGGTCAGAAGGGGTGAAATATTTCTTGCATGGCTTTATGAAACCTAGACATTTCGCTACATTTTTGGCGATCTCGAATGTGTGATCGTTCCAACTTAGTGTTGAGTTGATACACGTACCATTCAGTTTCAACAATGTAGGAGCCATTCATAGATAATGGCAGGTTGTTTGAGAACGCTTGAGTGACAGTAGACAGCACTGAGTTTTGGAAGCATTAAATTCCACTCTATTCTCTCTATACACCAATCAATTATGCTGTCAAGATCGGAATTTAATAAGCTTAAAATACGCTGCCGTTCCAAGTCAATGGCCGAAGAGGAGAGACGAGAGCCGAGAAACGAATATGAAAACCTGACGGTACTGTCATCAGCGAAGGAGTGAATTGAAGTGACAGATAGGAGATCATTTATAAAAATGAGGACGAGTGTCGGAGACAAAGGTAATGTCGAATCCATTAAAGGAGAGATTCAAAGCACGCATTTTCGACCAGTGAGCCTAATACTAGACTCTGTCAAATGCTTTTGAAATATTTTGAAATAAGTGCAACGATCTTGCTTTCTCCTACATTATGCAAAGATTGGTTCCATTTTTCGGTGAGATATGCCATCAAGTAACCATTGGCCCTGTTGCTACGGAAGCCGTATTGCCGGTCATTAAGAAGCTTCCGAGTTTCAAGATATTTTATAAGTTGACGATTATTCAGCGTAGTAGGGACGTAAGTGCTATGGGTCGATAGGAGGTGGGTGAAAATTGTTCACCTTGTTTAAGGACAGGCTGGACAAATGCTGTTTTCCCCTTACTCGAAAAGAGCCCTAAGGAGTATGACAGATGGAAAAGCATACGCAGTTTTTTTTGCCAGCGTAGAAGAACACATCTTTAGAAGAACGGAGGGATACCATCTGGGCCAGCGGATTTGTGCACGTTTAGATCTTTAAGTTCTCTTGCAAATGTACGAGTGCGAAAATGGATTTGCCCCATGGAGAAATTTACGCTCTCTAGTACAGGCGGGGACAAAGTGCTATCTGGCAGCGTTGAGCCAGCTGCAAAGTGTGCAGCAAGCAAATTAGCTTTGTCCAAAGAGCTGACAGCTGGAATGTCATTGCAAAGACGAGGTGGAATTCTTTACGTTTTTACCAAATGACCAAACGTTTTTGCTGCCCTTGGGGCAATGCAGCACTTTTTGCCTCAACTTTTGATCATAGGAGAATCTAACACGTCTTATCAATGTATCATTTCGGGCCCTTTTGAATTTCTTCCTGCTTTCTTCAGAAGGGTTGGCTTTGAAATTCCGGAGGCTTATTTCTCTTGGCCTCGCAGCGGGAGAGGTGAATGTACGCAGGAAAGAGATTTGCTCTTAGCCCACGAACGTTGCTCACATCAACACGGAATTTTCCTCCCAAATCAATTACAAACATTAAGTAAACCAACTTCGACTACGCAGCTGGTAAAAAGCAGAATTAAGAGGTGTAAGTCCTTGCTATAGCTTCACAACAAAAATCAATGTAGGTAGTATCATCATACACTGATTTGAGTCGATCCACTAAAAAAAATTCACACTTCATAATCCTCTACGTCAGATGCTAAGCAAACTCAGTCATCGCCCCAGCTAGCAGCGGTTTGTGAAGGAGGGCGAGGGGATGTGATGGCACGGTGTGTGCTAAACCAGATCACTTCACTGCACTTCACAACACTAATGGGCTTAGATTTTTACTATAATTTTTTATAATATATATATGTATATTTTGTTTTTTTCTTTAATGCCCAATATACGCGACGATTTAGATACGGATTTTATTACTGGCGCGTGGGATTTTTTTTCTGTTTTTGACACAGTGCTCTTTTATTTTTGTTGTGGTGCCTGCGGCGGCGGGACGTGTGTATGCCGTCGGAGGGCAACTCGGCACTCCCGAATCGGAAAGAATTTTGAAAACAGACCAAAGCCCTGAATATCTTTTTGATGAGATCCGAAAAAAAAATAATTTGCGTGTAAAATTTATAGAAAAAATGCATGTAACACGCGTCTAAAAAACTGAAATAATATATTGTGTAGTCAAATTAAGTAGGAAATTCCTATTTGTCGCGATATGTACTACCACAGGAAATTTATAGCTGCTAAAGGAAATCTAAAATCTGAATGGCAAATAATTACCAATATATTAAAGAAATGTATAACTATTTCTATACCTTCCTTCATTACTTTGGATAACTGTGAGGTTTCTGGCAATAAGGACGTTGCTAATAAGTTCAATGCAAATTTTACTACGTAGTTGCAATGAGGGTGTTAACGTTCAATTTCTTCGATGGTATTTCGAACAAAATCTTAAAACTACTTGCTTACTCTGCTGTTGATCTACTGACATATATTTTCAATCTGAGCGCCTTAGCATTAATATTTCCGGTTGTTCTAAAATGCGCCGATGTTATTCCATTACATAAGAAAGGACCTACAGAGGACATGAAAACTACATACCTACATCTTTTAGCAATACTTTTGAGAAATTTATGAAAAACAGAATATTTTCTTTTTTAAGTAAATTTGAGTTTTTCAGCGTAAAAAATCTACTGAAGATGCTCTTCTAAGTTTTTGCTCTCATGTTTTTTCAAAATTTATATAAAAAAAATTTCAGCTGGACTGTGTATTGATATTAAGAAAGCATTTGATATGTTTAACAATTTTTACTGAAGTTTCAAAGAACTGGTTTTCGAGGTTTCATACTCAGGCTCAAATGAGCCAATCCAGTTCGTATCTATGAGAGAGTTTTAAACAGTGAAGATTAGGGATACGTTGGCGGTGCAGAAGGCTCAGTTTCGGGATCAATACTGTTTCTAATATATGTAAACTCCATTTTTCCTTAAAGTTTAACATTATCTAAAACTAAGATAATGTTTTCTTCTTATCTAACCAACAAAACTCAAACGGATGTGGAAATTAGTAGTCACACTACAACTGCAACAATATTCCGTCATTACATTGTTTCAGTAGTACTGTCAACTGCAGTTATAATTGCTGTTTGATTGAGGGAGTATATGAATTTAAATATTAAGGACCTATTTTCGACTTAAAAACGATTTTTCGCTTCATACTGACTACTTAGGTAAGTATTTTTTGTAGTACTCTATTTATCTGGATATATTACACTCATGGTTGCAATATGGCATTACTGAGAAACATGTTTAATTAAAATCAACGGCATCCATGTTATCCCTTGTTTGCATGTTCAGGAATACTTTCTGTAACATAGATTAGATGTTTTAAAGTATTAACGCAAAAATAATAATAATAATAATAATAATAATAATAATAATAATAATAATAATAATAATAATAATAATAATAATAATAATAATAATAATAATAATAATAATAATAATAATAATAATAATAATAATAATAATAATAATAATAATAATAATAATAATAATAATAATAATAATAATAATAATAATAATAATAATAATAATAATAATAATAATAATAATAATAATAATAATAATAATAATAATAATAATAATAATAATAATAATAATAATAATAATAATAATAATAATAATAATAATAATAATAATAATAATAATAATAATAATAATAATAATAATAATAATAATAATAATAATAATAATAATAATAATAATAATAATAATAATAATAATAATAATAATAATAATAATAATAATAATAATAATAATAATAATAATAATAATAATAATAATAATAATAATAATAATAATAATAATAATAATAATAATAATAATAATAATAATAATAATAATAATAATAATAATAATAATAATAATAATAATAATAATAATAATAATAATAATAATAATAATAATAATAATAATAATAATAATAATAATAATAATAATAATAATAATAATAATAATAATAATAATAATAATAATAATAATAATAATAATAATAATAATAATAATAATAATAATAATAATAATAATAATAATAATAATAATAATAATAATAATAATAATAATAATAATAATAATAATAATAATAATAATAATAATAATAATAATAATAATAATAATAATAATAATAATAATAATAATAATAATAATAATAATAATAATAATAATAATAATAATAATAATAATAATAATAATAATAATAATAATAATAATAATAATAATAATAATAATAATAATAATAATAATAATAATAATAATAATAATAATAATAATAATAATAATAATAATAATAATAATAATAATAATAATAATAATAATAATAATAATAATAATAATAATAATAATAATAATAATAATAATAATAATAATAATAATAATAATAATAATAATAATAATAATAATAATAATAATAATAATAATAATAATAATAATAATAATAATAATAATAATAATAATAATAATAATAATAATAATAATAATAATAATAATAATAATAATAATAATAATAATAATAATAATAATAATAATAATAATAATAATAATAATAATAATAATAATAATAATAATAATAATAATAATAATAATAATAATAATAATAATAATAATAATAATAATAATAATAATAATAATAATAATAATAATAATAATAATAATAATAATAATAATAATAATAATAATAATAATAATAATAATAATAATAATAATAATAATAATAATAATAATAATAATAATAATAATAATAATAATAATAATAATAATAATAATAATAATAATAATAATAATAATAATAATAATAATAATAATAATAATAATAATAATAATAATAATAATAATAATAATAATAATAATAATAATAATAATAATAATAATAATAATAATAATAATAATAATAATAATAATAATAATAATAATAATAATAATAATAATAATAATAATAATAATAATAATAATAATAATAATAATAATAATAATAATAATAATAATAATAATAATAATAATAATAATAATAATAATAATAATAATAATAATAATAATAATAATAATAATAATAATAATAATAATAATAATAATAATAATAATAATAATAATAATAATAATAATAATAATAATAATAATAATAATAATAATAATAATAATAATAATAATAATAATAATAATAATAATAATAATAATAATAATAATAATAATAATAATAATAATAATAATAATAATAATAATAATAATAATAATAATAATAATAATAATAATAATAATAATAATAATAATAATAATAATAATAATAATAATAATAATAATAATAATAATAATAATAATAATAATAATAATAATAATAATAATAATAATAATAATAATAATAATAATAATAATAATAATAATAATAATAATAATAATAATAATAATAATAATAATAATAATAATAATAATAATAATAATAATAATAATAATAATAATAATAATAATAATAATAATAATAATAATAATAATAATAATAATAATAATAATAATAATAATAATAATAATAATAATAATAATAATAATAATAATAATAATAATAATAATAATAATAATAATAATAATAATAATAATAATAATAATAATAATAATAATAATAATAATAATAATAATAATAATAATAATAATAATAATAATAATAATAATAATAATAATAATAATAATAATAATAATAATAATAATAATAATAATAATAATAATAATAATAATAATAATAATAATAATAATAATAATAATAATAATAATAATAATAATAATAATAATAATAATAATAATAATAATAATAATAATAATAATAATAATAATAATAATAATAATAATAATAATAATAATAATAATAATAATAATAATAATAATAATAATAATAATAATAATAATAATAATAATAATAATAATAATAATAATAATAATAATAATAATAATAATAATAATAATAATAATAATAATAATAATAATAATAATAATAATAATAATAATAATAATAATAATAATAATAATAATAATAATAATAATAATAATAATAATAATAATAATAATAATAATAATAATAATAATAATAATAATAATAATAATAATAATAATAATAATAATAATAATAATAATAATAATAATAATAATAATAATAATAATAATAATAATAATAATAATAATAATAATAATAATAATAATAATAATAATAATAATAATAATAATAATAATAATAATAATAATAATAATAATAATAATAATAATAATAATAATAATAATAATAATAATAATAATAATAATAATAATAATAATAATAATAATAATAATAATAATAATAATAATAATAATAATAATAATAATAATAATAATAATAATAATAATAATAATAATAATAATAATAATAATAATAATAATTGGACAACTAGTAGTAGAGTCGTAGTCTGTGCTGAGATTCTGGAAGGATCATTTCTGCAGAATCCTAAACGGCGATGACGACCCAAATCCCGCTGTTAGGCAGAATGTTCCACTCAATTTGGACGATGATAGACAAGCATTCCGTCCCCCCGACTTAGACGAGGTGAAGATAGCAATATCCAAGCTAAAGTCGAACAAAGCTGCTGGAGCGGACGGACTGTCCGCAGAACTATTTAAAGCAGCTGGAGATGACCTGGTTGGGCGCATGCACCAGCTCATCTGTAAGATATGGTCGGAGGAAAGCATGCCCGATGAGTGGAATCTCAGCGTCGTTTGCCCGGTCCACAAAAAAGGAGACCCCTTTGACTGCGCCAACTACTGAACTGAACTGACTGAACATCGCATACAAGATCCTCTCTGCCGTATTGTGTGAGCGTCTGAAACCATTTATCCATGACCTGATAGGTCCCTATCAGTGTGGTTTCAGACCAGGGAAGTCCACAATAGACCAGATCTTCACATTACGGCAGATCCTGGAAAAGACCCAAGAAATGCAAATTGACACCCACCACCTATTCGTCGATTTCAAGGCTGCATATGACAGTGTGCATAGAGACGAGCTATACAGTGCCATGTCTAGTTTTGGCATTCCTACCAAACTCGTCAAATTGTGTAGGATGACGATGGAGAACTCTCGCTGCTCCGTCAAGGTCAGTACCGAACTCACCGATACCTTCAATGTCAAAAAAGGTTTTAGACAAGGCGACGCACTGTCATGTGACTTCTTTAACATCATCCTCGAGAAGATCGTGCGTAACTCACAAGTCAACACCAGAGGCACGATCTTCCAGAAGTCAGTTCAATTGTTAGCTTACGCTGATGACATTGACGTGATTGGACGAACACAGCG